>OOFH01005700.1:3650-14097 GCA_900323355.1 Merlangius merlangus
GGGGGCCTCCCCACCCCTCGTCCTCTTATCGCCTGCTGCCCGAGGCTTCTCTCTCAGGGTATAAGAGCAGGCCTGCTCTCAGTGTTTTCCTTTCATCTCCTGCAGACATGAGCCCCAGAGGACCCCTGCTGCTGCTGCTTGTCACTGGTACGTCTGGTAAACCTCCACGGTCAACTTTCCACCGAGATGACAGTAATCCAGTGAGAAATGTGTCTACAATGATTGATATGTCCTTCCCGTGGTGCCTTATTTTAGGAGCACCACAGTGACCCGAGGAGTTGTTTAACGCATAATGTATTTTTTAACCCTTGGCAACAGCCTGCATGGCCAGTGCCATGCGGCCAAAGGCCCTGTGGCAGTTTGCGGTGATGATTGAATGTGCCCAACCCGGCACCAATGCCCTGCTCTACAACGACTACGGCTGCTGGTGTGGCATCGGCGGAGGGGCCCAGCCGGTGGACGACGTGGACATGTAACGAGTCATGTCTTCCTCCCACACTTCCTGCTCACCTTGAAGGGGCTGACCCGTCCAACTGAATCTTCCGCCGTTCGTCTGTTGTCCTAGGTGCTGTAAGCTCCATGACCATTGCTACAAGGCCAGCAGGCTGACCCCAGGCTGCACGGCCATCGCTGACCTGCCCTACATCCGGGTCTACGACCACACCTGCGACAACCAGCAGGTCACCTGTTCAGGTAACGCGTAGGGGACTGAGGGGAGCTGCCACTTGCCTCCCCTCACACCTTGTGTGGAAGATAAATATGTGTATTTGAGCCACATGCCTGAGAACCACCATGATGAGATGTTTACTGTTGATCATGTGCGTCCTGTCTCTCCAGCTTCCAACGATAAGTGCCAGGCTGCTATCTGCGAGTGCGATAGGGTCGCAGCCCATTGCTTTGCGAAGGCGAGATACAACCCTGAGAACAAGAATCTGGACCAGAAGGTCCACTGTTCCAACTGAGCTGGAAAACATAAACTTTCAGAGCATTAACATCATCAAATAAAAGGAAGTGCTGAAGAAAAAACATGCAAAGATCCAACAATTGTATTCGTCTTATTTAAATAGAGCGGTTCACTCAATCACTCGATGGAAAAGCAGCAGTTTTGTTTTGTCGATTTTTTTTCTCCAAAAAAGGATATAAATTCCATGAAAATATTGGAGGAACACTTCTATATTTTGCCTCGAACTGGCACCCAAACCGGCCGGCAGATTTCACAACAACGCTTATCTGTGCCCTTGGTGATTTTTTTGTTCCATTCTACCTGATCACTCCTCAAATATTGAGCGGTTCAGCTGTGAGGGTCATATCAGAAGAACAACCCCACATAACAAGATACTTTACACAATCACACGTACGCGTGTATCAGGGTTCAGTGAAAGAGTTACGTTTAGTCTAATCTCTACATTATTTTCCCTTTGACTCTGTGGGTTGGTGGCTATCGTCACTGCCAGCTGTTTGCTCCTGATAGTTCACCTCAAGTATGATCCAGTGCCAGAACTCACAGCCATGGTAGGTATTGAAGACAAACAGAATCCCCCACACATTTTGTTTGTTTTGGGCTACTGTAGAAACATGGAGGGCTAAGGGAAGATGGCCCGCTCTACAGATATGACACTCAATTCTCAGGTAATGAAAACACAATTCCTATTTTGAAGGGAACATACATTTCTGCCACTGCCACTCTGCTGGATACAACAAAATCTAAACACTGTACCTTTAAGTATCAACTCTTTTACTCATCTCTTGTCTTTTCGTGCCCTTGGTCGAAAAAGAGAAGATACTTTGGTACATTTTTGTTTATTATCAGTGTAAAGATGTTACAAAATAACAGACAGAGCTAAAACTATATATATATATTTGGTCATATATACATATACAAAGACAATCAAAATGGACCACTTCTTGCAGAGAACCGCCCCTGTTGGATCCAAATAACGCACAGTGATTTTGGCATTGCACACATTCGATAGAGCGATTACTGCGTCTTTGGGACTATATGGGTTTGTAAAGCAGCGTTGTAACATACTTCTTCTTGTATCGGTGAGTGGCGCTGAGAACCATGACTCCGTCCTGTAACACAGGCACACAAATTGTCTTTCTCTGAACTCCCCCCCACCTGATTTTAGGAGGAACACGACAGATCTACCAAAACAGTACTAAACAGTACCTTGATGGAGAGCGCGTATAGATGGTTGAGCATGACGTGATTTGGCTCTGGAAGCAGGGTTGGGTCACACTGGAAAACCACAGAGTGACAGTGTTAGGTTACTGAGCTGTGGAGGTGACCCGTGGTGGAGACAGGTGGTCCCACTTCAAGCCCCCCACTAGACTTACGGAGATGCCGGTGTCCTTGTTGAGCAGGACCTGCAGCAGGTGCGGGGGTAGGATAGGGGGGTGTTTGATCTTGTCCTCTGGCTTGAACAGGTAGGCGTCCTGAAGGTAGGGCCCTGGCGGAGAGCTGGACAGGTCTGGGAAACAGAGCAGGACACACGCTGGTCACGGCATTACAAACTTATGTCAATTGAAAGCATGTCTATCGGCATGCATTGCATTTTGTCCACTGTAAATATTAACGACACAGAATCATTGTTTTAACAAAGTGTTATTGAAATTATTCAGTTATGGCAATAATTGCATTCCAGCAGTTGCATTTAAATCAAATAATTAGGAGGCATCTCTAGCCAGCTGTACAATTCATGTTAAATTACATGCTATTATAATGTTTTTGAGACTGAAAGGCCAAGGATGTAATTTCCCATGATCCTTCAAATCCTTTTTGTCCTTCAAATCTTTTAACATAATCTCTGATATCAATGGACAAACAAAAAGAGGGGGGGAATCCCCTTTGTGTCTCACCCCAGGACAAACAATCCTTCTCTCTTTGCTCTCCTTGCCAACCAACCACCAGTAAGAAAGCATGGCAGGAGTTTCTGACTCACCGGAGATGTCCGCTGTTTCCTCTGAGTCAATTCGGAGGGCGTCAAACACCTCAAAGTCTGTCCTCTTCACCTCTATGGTGTTGTTGATGGTTCCGGTCTTTGTGGTGGTCACCGCCTAGGGAGGGAACCAGCATGGTCGTCATTACAACTGTTAGCGATCTGGCCTCCAACTGGTTTTTTGACTAGCATTCTGAACAAGAGGTAGCAGACATTCGTATCCCAAGCTTATTACAGGGGATGTTTCATTCAAAGCCGGGTCAGGGGGCTTAACCTCAGACAATCGGGAAGGAACTCACCCCAGTTGGATCGAGGGTCCAGTTTCCATCCACACAAAACTTATACTGGTGCTCTCCCTCAGGTAAGTCCACGATGGCCACAAAGTTGCTGTGGCTGACATTGGGAGAAATAATACACGACTTTATATACTTTACGAAGAAATAAACATATACAAACTCTGAAATTTTAAAAGGAGAACTACCTTTTGTTGAGTGGGATTTTGTTTGCCCAGTTATTGAAGGAGCCTGAAACAAACACCTCTTTGGCGCCTCCTTTCCATGTGAAAACAGTGGGTCTGCTCTGCGCTGGGTTCTTGGTGTTACTTTCCAGGTCTCGCTGCCAGGCCAGAAATTCTTGTATCTCCTGTGGAGCCTAGAAAACAGGAGATGGGGAAAAAAGGAGGCGTTTTTGTGGAGGTAGGTGGGTTGCATGCATTTGAATGTGTACGAATAAGACAGGAAAACACAGACAGACATACACTTTAATGATCCCAGAGGTAAAGTGATCTTGGGACAGTAGCACACAATCAACAAAACATAAATACTAAAAGGATAGGGAAAGACATAAACTAGGACTATGTGTAGGCCTATTTATATTAACGATATCAGTCTATAGACCAATATGCATAATAATATTGGCATGAACAGTACAGCACAAATGTATACAACTACATGTGCAAACAGAAATAAGGAGAAGAATGTAAACCTTTGAATCTTCTGCATCATCCGTGGTGTCCATCAGGATGTTGGAGCGTGCCTCCTTCCCAACTAGCTGTCCATCTCGGTCTGACCTTTCACCCTGCGCCCCACTGCCGCGGTCGCTGTTGCTGTTCCCCATCTTTGGACTCACAGGTCGTCCCAGATCACTAACGCCGCCAACCACACACGTTTAACTCGTCTTTAGCCACAGACTTAATGAAATAGTCGTATGTGAGACATTAAGTATGTGAGCCAACGCTCGTATTCGTAAAAAAGCGTCTCGTTATTTCCACCACTGTTACAACTGACAACACGAAAGGTTTTTCGCGCAAAGTTGTTTCCGCGTTGATATAAACTAAAACACAAGCAGACTTCTGGAACTTAGAGTTGCAATGAATGTAACAAGACTTTGTTAACGCGACTTGGAGATGAAAAATCCGTCTTATTGTCTTACCTCTTCTACTGTCTTTAAAAGTCGCAGTATACACATATAGGTTCTCCTACGCCATGTTGCATCCGCACAGGGAACCTTGTGGAGCTAAGGCTGGATGAAGCGCCACCTCTTCCGCCTCCTGGCCCGCAGAGCGCGGGGGCGTTTGTGTGTGCGAGTGTGTGTTTGTGAGTGTGGGAGCGGCTTGGGGAGCCACATGGGCGAGCTTCTATAATGCTCTACCTCCCTCCACCCTCTGTCTGTTATGGTGTGTTCCAGATGCATTACACCACACAATTAGTCACTCGTAAACGTTACTCCGGTCAGACGGCTCACATTAGGTGTTCGCAATTCTTTATTCCAAAAAAATTAGCAACACCGTTCCTTATGGGTAGCCATTCGGACTCTCATGGAAAAGTTCACCTAACTCAGCAGTTTATCTGCCATCATTTGTCCTCCGATTTCTCCCCCAGATATCAAATTTCCTTTTATCCTCAGTAGGAGTTGAAACTATAGGATAAGCATTTTATCTTCCGTAGGGGTTGAAACTGTTGGCTACGAAAGGTGGGAGGGCCGTAGCCAGCTATACATACAATTCTGTAATTGATATTTTTCACATTGATAAAATGATTTGACTTAGTGCCTGTCCTTTCATATTTTCAAATGCACGGATTTAACAATGAAGTATAGAAATCTTACAAAGCATAGAAAATAAATGAGAAAATAAAAAATGAAACCCCCTCTGAAGTAGGCCTACTTTGATTCTTTAAAATGTTATACGCCTATATAGCAGCCCCTGGATATGTTTCCTTTCCTTCTATTTGTAAGGTGAGTGCAGCATGCAGCACTCAAATAGGCTTAATTATTTATTTATTATTCTCTAAAAAAGGGCTAATTAAGGGTTAAATGTGGGACCCTACCTGTGGTGTTCCCAACACAGAATATTAACCGGTTTGATCTGTTTTGTATGTACACAAACAAAGATGACAAAGAAGGCTGGGCCGGCAGAATTTTGTGATTTCCTGTATTCTGGTTCATCTTTGGGTTGGCAAGCTGGAGATGGGCAATACCTTAATTTGTTCAGATTCATAACCTGACTTGCAGGGGCTTCACAAGCGAACAGATATAGGCTAGCACTTGCTTTAGCTGCCCCAAAACCATAAGCCAGCCTTAAAGGCCTAATATTTTGGGTTCAAAGTTAAGTCCATAAATAATTAAATACATTCAGGGTTCCACACATAAATTTCATACAGATATCACATATCCTGTGATATTTACCGTAGGCTACGGGCCCCATTCGACTGCTATGTCATCGGTCCGCTGTCCGTGCGCGCCTTTCCTGCCCAATGCACGTGATGCCTCCCTCCCCCGCCCGAAATATGATTGGTGAGGACTCGGGAGTAATTTATGATAATAAGCATAGGCCTACCTGTTGTACGTATTTAGGATTTACAAATAAGATTTGACATTTCGAATTTTATGATTTAGATATAAGGACGTAGATTTAGGCCTATATGTACGATTTTGCATTTAGATTTAGAAATAAGATTGAGATTTGGATTTACCCAAATAAGGTGGATCGGTCTTTTGTGCGGTGGTCGGTTAAAATGCAAAATACCAGATATTTGTTGGCCATAGCGATAACAGGACAACTTGTTTGCAAGCTACATAACGTAAGGGCATCTAGAACACAGCCTTATGGCCATGCTCTTAAGTCCTGCTCTGTGACTGCTTTGACGTTACATTATATAACGTAATTTTGAGTTTCCAAAAGGAAATACTGAAAAAACAGGAGTCAGCGATGTTGTCACGACTCGAAAGTGTTTGAGAAATGCAATATCTAACAATAAATATGTATATATTTCCAAAACAAAAACGTCTCCATCAATTAATAGTGAGTATTTAGCGACCTCTTGTGGATGCAAAGAAAATCTTTGCTATCAATGTTTCCATTATGGTTGGCAAGAGAGCAAGATCCAACATGCAAAAACAAAATATGAAAACAAATATCCCCAGTAAATGTGCTTAAAGTTTATTAGAAAGAGTTTAGACATTAGAAGAACAGTTATTTGTTTAATTTAGCACACAACTTTCCTTAAAAATGTGATGATTTAGAGTGCAGTCAAATCCTATGTTAAAAAACATCGAACAGAAAATAAAAAAAATATGCTATTTCCCCACAAGTGTTTCAATGGAACTTATATATGTGTAAAACGTAATGCATGAAATGAGTGCAACATAACAGAAATCGGGGGAAAAAATGTGAACAGCAGTAAACAAGGCATTCCTGTGCATTATTAGCCGTATTGTTACATTTAGCTTCCTGATTGAACAGTCATATGTGGCAAAGATATGTGGCAGATGGAGTGCAAAAACACCTGAGGTTCCAATGGTGACATATCAATTTACCCCTCGTGGACAAAAACAACAAAACATTTTGCTTTTTCATCGGGTGGATATTGCTTCAGTAGTATCAGCAACCCCTTCCAACGCAGAACAGAGAAAGCAGAGCAGCGGCTGGTCAGCGGCCCCCTCACTTCTTGGCTTGCTTGGTGACCATGTTTCGAGGGGGGGTGACGGGCCGGCTGCCATTGGGCTTCTTCTTCTCGGCTGGTTTTAGGATCTACCGGTGAGACGAACAGAGAGGGGATGTCTGAGTGGAGACCTTCAAACAGAGCGAGTGCTGTAATAAACAGGAGAAAGCTTCTTCCCCACTGGTGATTGTACTGCGATGGCAGAAATGGCCCAGCAGTATATCACGTTCTCTGCTGCAGATTAAAACGCTCATAGGTTATTCCTGTTGCACATATCGTATCATGGGCATGCTCTCCCTGGCTAATCTTAGTTGTTTTGCTGTTATGTTGCTGCGGTCCCAACATTTCAGCAGTGCTTGACCTTGGTTACGCCGTTACCTGCCTCTTCAACGCTCCCTAGTCATGGCCTCCGCACACCAGCAGGACTAGACCTTTAGGCCCTATCCACACGGAGCCAAAACGGGCGAAAACGATCCAGTTTCGTTTTATGCGGTTCAGGAATATAAAGACGGAGTCATTGCGAAACCGCATCGAGCTGTAGAAACGCTGTAGTAAATATTCAAGGCGCTGGTTCTCCACAGAAAAAGGTGGAGCGCATCAAGCCTGTGCGCATACAGCATGCACGCTGTATACAAACATTCAGTCATGAGGAGATTCAACCTTTTAAATTGAGCAGAAATACTTTTTAATGTACAGGTAGTAACCAAATTCATCAAGGGGCTTTATTTAAAGCTACAAAAAGAATACAAATAAAATAATAAATAAAAAATTCAACGCAACTCTGACGTCCCCCAGTTGGTGGGGGGCTAACCGCATAGGTCCGGATAGATTTGAAACCACCCCTGAGGGTGGGGTTTAGAAATGTGCGGTTTCGGGGAACCGGTGTCGCCTGCTCCGTCTGGACGGCCGGCTGAAACACACAAGACTTAATGCGGTTTCACCAAAAAATCGGCTCCGTGTGGACGGGGCCTTAGTCTTTGGCATACTTAAGTTAAACACTCCCTGGCTCATATCCCACTGGTATCCACCAACACTGTGGAAACCTTTAAGTAACTAAATCTCTCAAATCATCCCACATTATCAACAATTCAAATTGCAAGAGTCAAACTTTTGCAGAATTAAATTTACCACCTGAACCATGGCCTACCGCAGCAAGCATTCTTAAATTTGGCTTAGATAAAAAAATAAAAAAATAAAAGCCTGCAAAATGCAAATGTAAAGATATTTAGGGAGGATATCTACATTTTAGTTTAGATTCTGATTATCTGATCCTAAACTAATTTCAAGGACGACTGTTTCAGCACCAGGACCCGGCTATCTGTCTCTGTCCTTTCCTTTGAGTTTGATTTGAACTATTGAAGTATTTGAACGAACGAGTACCGAGCAAACAAGTCTTGCTAGAGCCATCATGGCAAGAAGTCATCAAGCGTGACTTAATTTTGCTTATAAAATTGGCGCGTTAGCACAGTGCAAGACCTGTAACAAATGTATTTTGTGCGAGGGAGGATGCAAGACCAAAGACTGTCGCAAACATCATAGCAGATTTCTAGTAGAAGTTGTATTGCTCTAGTTAGCAAGGCAGCTAATAAGTCTCACTCTCGGCAAGGGAACTAGGCCTCATTATGCAATATAACAACATTGCTTACCGTTGTTGTGCTTACGACACAAATCGTTACAGCCCTATCACCAACAGACTACTGTCCTATAGATCTGCTGTGCCAGTGCATTGAGCAGGTCAAAGACTTAATGCGGAAGAATGACCTACAACTAAATAAGGACAAAAAAAGGATTTACAACAAACATGAATAAACACCGCTTCATCGCTCTGTGCCCTGCCAGTCAACTCTCTACCGACTACATCTGAGACTGTATTGTGCATGGGAAGTAAAGTCATACAACTGCCAGCAATGAAAATTAATCAATAATATAAATGGGTTTCGACATGCACCAACCGGACACAAATCAGAACCATAAAAAATAGTGGGTTGCATTGGAGGCTAGACACATCTACAGGCCAGCCGATAGGTTTGTGTAATGAAAGAACCGCAACCTTTTCTAACAGAATATACATGAGGAATGGATGTTCTTTGACGATCAAAGTAAATATCTCACGTCTCTTGTGATCGTTTAATAATACAATTCTGTAGCGAAAAGAAACATAGAAAAAAAAATTGTCTGCCATTTGTTTACATAGACAGATTGGGAAATTGGGTTAGGCTTTCCGGCACAGTCTTCAACTGGTCCAGGTCATATCTACAAGACAGGAAGTACTTTGTCGCTATTGGTAACAATGTATCTGAACTACTAACTAAAATAAATCTGCGGAGTCCACCAAGGTTGAATCCTATGTCCATCTTTATTTAACCTCCACATGCTCCAAGTAGGCCTAATTATACAAAATAACAACATTGCTTACCGTTGTTATGCTGACGGCACACAAATCGATGCAGCCCTGTCACAAATGGAGTACCATCCTATAGATCTGCTGTGGCTATGTATTGAGCAGGTCAAGGACTGGATGGGCCAGAGTTCCCTACAACTGAAAAGGACCAAACTTCTAGTGCCAAAGACGTTAGCCTGCACCTCGAGTCCCTCTCCTTAAAAACAAGAACCAAGAACAAAGCCAGGAATTCTAGTCTTAAAATCCTTTTATCAGGCGTATTTTATAATAATCTGGCATCATATTTTTATGATTATTTTATGTTGTCTCGTTGAACCCTCTTATTTTACGGTGTGACATGTTTTTATAAAGAGCACTGAGTCTTTCATACACAAGTCTGCCTTGTGTATGAAATGTTCGATATAAACAAAGTTGACTTGACTGAGATAAAGGTTTCGGTTTGAATCAAAATTTTCTATAAAATGAGCGGTTCAAAGTGTGCTATAAAATAATTGAACTCATGTAGGGAACTATGAAGAAGACAGGTTTCTGATACAAGTTAGCACTGCAATGTTCTCTCAAGTGTAGGGGGACTAATTTGAGCAGCACAACCAAACAAGAGGTAACTTTAACCAAGGGGTCAACCAAACAACAGGTAACTTTCACCAAACAAGAGGTAACTTTAACCAAGGGGTCAACCAAACAACAGGTAACTTTAACCAAACAACAGGTAACCTTAACCAAGGGCTCTAGAGACAATAAAGCAATAGTGTGCTCACACTCATTACGATAAATAAGAACAAAAGTTGCGATACACCACACACACACACACACACACACACACACACACACACACACATGCACGCACATGCACACAAACATGCACACACGCAGGCAGACACACACACACACACACGGTTAATCAAATGGCAAACCGTCACATGGGAGCAACAGGTTTCTGTGGAGCACCCTTGTCTCTCCACCGCTTTCTGGCATAACTTCAGAGACAGGACTGCCATTGCTCAGAGGAACTTTCTCCTCCCATAGGATCCCAGCTTGCCCGGACCTCCCCTTTGAGACAAGTTTCGGAAGAGAACTCTCCCTGGCTGCAGGTCACTTCCATCGATTTCTCGTTATAGGGTTTCCCTCTTGAAGCTTATTTGGCAGCTGTCTTTGAAGCAATCTCA
>OOFH01005755.1:2364-14454 GCA_900323355.1 Merlangius merlangus
ACCTCCTCAAACCCCGGACCAGCACCCTCTCCACCCCAGATATCTGCAAATCATTCCTCAAGTTTTTCGCTGACATAATCACCACCATCAACCATTCACTGTACATAACCCCCCTGCACACTCAATGGCCCCTCCACTACCCATCTCTTTGGACCCCCTAACCCCTCCTCCCCATTGCCGTCTCACCCACTTCGACCTGGTTACCCCTCCTGCCCTCTCCAAACTTATAAGCTCCTCCAAACCTACTACCTGCTCCCTCGACCCCCTCCCCACTCCCCTGATCAAGTCCTGCCTCGCCCTTACCTCACGAAGCTCATCAACTCCTCACTGTCCCATGGAACTGTCCCCTCTGCCTTCATATCTGCTGCTGTCACCCACACTCTGAAGAAATCCGGTCTTGGCTCCTCCTCCCTCAGTAACTAGCGCCCAATCTCCATCCTCCCCATCCTCTCCAAAACCCTTGAACACATCGTCACCACACAACTCCAATCCCATCTCCACGCGAATAACCTCTTCGAACCCCTCCAATCTGGCTTCCGCCCCCTCCACAGCACAGAAACCGATCTCCTCAAAGTCCTCAATGACCTCCTCACCTCTGCCGACACTGGGTCCCTCAACTTCCTCATCCTCCTTGACCTGAGTGCAGCCTTCTATACCGTAAACCACACCATCCTCACCAGACTCAGCCACCTCGGTATTGAAGGTACTGCACTCAGCTGGCTTCACTCATACCGCTCCAACAGATCTCACTTCATCTCCCTCCACAACCACACATCTGCCACAGTCACCGTCACACAAGGTGTTCCCCAAGGTTTTGTACTCGGCCCCCTCCTTTTCATACTTACCTCCTGCCCCTTGGTCAGTTACTCCACCATTTCTCCATGGACTTCCACTGCTACGCCGACGACACCCAGATTTACCTCAGTCCGGTAGGGAGGGGGCGGTATAGCCCAGCTCAGTTCCGAGGTTGCGTTTCCACCGCCGACAGTACCCTTTATGGTAGCCCGGATGTCGATCGCCGCAGCAGCTACGTAAACATCTTGACACCATAGCAGCGCGACACAGTGTAGCCTGCTCAATAAAAACAATGGAAAAGTTGAACGCTACACATTAAACCAAGAGCTACCATGGAAGTCGTCCAGCAACAGTTCCTGTCCTTTATGCTTTTCATATGGCAGTTAATCAACTTCGGAATGCAAGCTTTGTTTGACGAAAGTTTGGAGGCTGAAAGGACAAGGACAAGAGCAGCCGAAAAAAACCTGAACTTTTTGGAGCTGATTCAGGATACAACCGATAAAAGCCACCTATTGACCAGACAAAGGCGACGACGCGTACGGGTAAGAAAAAAGTTCAATTCACGCGTGTAACAATGTACTTCATCAAACGTGCTGTTGCTAACAAACTTGTTGGTCAGTCATAGATTCTCTACAACAGCCTAACCTTCATTGAATTGCAAAACGTTTCTCTTAAACCAGGTGCAATACCATATTTTATAAACTCCATATTTTCATGTTGATAAATCGCATTTGTCCAGGTAACTTTAGCAATCAGATGAATGAGCGAGTAGAATATTTCCAACTGAATTGTTGTTGAGTACAGGTATAAAGTTACATGGATAGAAAAGTAAAGCTCAACTGCCTCAAACTAACTTCGCTAACCCCACCTCCTTATAAGTACTTTCATTAGTTATTACTTATAGTTTCAAAACACATCTGCAACATAACCAATACATTTGTTTATTAAATTATGTTTGCTAATTGTGTCTTTCAGATGCTTCAGCTGTTGCACATTCACAGCCGCAGGCCAACAGTTTGGACTTTCAGCCGAGCCAGTACCTGGTGGGAATCGATTGTTCCAGAATTCACCGACAGACAGTGGGTGGATAACTTCAGGATGTCAGAAAACACCTTCATGTACCTCTGCAACAAGATGCGTCCAGCGCTGCAGAGGCAGGACACAAACTTTCGCCTGTGTGTCCCCCTAAAGAAAATAGTTGCCATCGCACTGTGGAAGCTGGCAACCGAGGGTGGCTACAGGAGCATAGGCCATCTTTTCAGTGTGAGCAGAACGACTGTTTGTCGATGTGTGCAACAGTTCTGTGCAACCAGGAGAAACTCAAAGAAATGGCAGCCTACATTGAGCAGAAGTGGGGCCTTCCACAGTGTGTTGGTTCCATTGATGGGTCACACTTACCCATTATAGCCCCAAAGGAGTGCCATGTTGACTACAATAGAAAAGGCTGGCAATCCATCATCCTTCAAGGTGTTGTGGATGGAAAAGGACTGTTTTGGAGCGTGTGTGCAGGAATGCCTGGGAGTATGCATGACGCTCGAGTTTTGAGACAGTCCACAACGTGGGAATTGGTGGAGCGTGGAAGACTTTTCCCAGCCTGTACCAGGAACATTGCCGGGGTAAATGCGGGTCATTACATTCTAGGGGACTCTGCCTATCCGTTGCAGAACTGGCTCCTCAAAGCATTCTCTGACACCGGCCGGTTGAGTGCAGAACAACTGCTGTACAATAAAATAATCTGCAGGGCACGTGTTGTGGTGGAGAATGCATTTGGAAGACTTAAGGGGAGGTGGCGTTGCCTTCTGAAAAGGAATGATACCAGCATCGAACTGGCCAAAACGTGATTGTGGCTTGCTGTGCCCTCCACAACCTCCATAACTGCAGCTGTGGCAGAAGAGCCTATGGTGCCACTTGCACAGGGGGCAGAAGAGGAGGGTAGGGAAGTCAGAGAGTGTGTGATGCGCCATTTGAACATTGAAATATAAATGCAGATTCGAGTTTTGACCAGTTTGCAGTTTTGTACATGTATATATTTTACAAATAAAAACCGTTTGCTTAAATCTCTGCCTCTTCATTTTTGTGAAAATATGAAGATGCTGTGTTTCCATGTAGATTACATTTGATGCTATTTAAAGTGAGTTGAGGGTGACTGGTTTGGAGACTTGACTAAAATCAAGTGCCACTGCATTAAAGAACACTGCAATATGGCGTTTTGACGTTTAAACTAAATATGAAGCTTAACTTCAAATTAAATATCGATTTTACAATGCAGAACCAATAATTGTCCTATATAATACGCCAGGCATCTCATCTTACTGGTTTCCCCTATTTTAATTGAAAAGTTAAGCAAGTTTGTCCACTTTCCCCATGTGTGAAATGTGACCCATCCCGAACTGTGGGTGTGTAAACTCAACTTCAAGGTGACCATCAAATGTGTATATGGAAAATGTGTCGAAATCAACTCCTGCTTTAGTATTATTTTTTTATTCAACAGTAAAAATACAGGAATTTATTTGCATATTAAAACATTAAAAAAAAGTATTCACACAAAATAAAGGTTCAGCGGGTCAGGCCCTGAATAGCTGAATCACGGCACAGGGTCGCGGTGTCCAAACGCCTGCACCATCTGGCTGAAAGTTTGGAGGAAGGCCGTATTGAAGTATTGAATGCTGCAACTTGCGCCATCTGCTGCTTTGCTCGTTCCTCCTCATGCAGTCTAGCATCGATGGCATCCTGTAGGGCCTCCTCTCGAGCGACCCGGTGTCTACGGTCCAGCCACTCCTCTTCCCGCTCCTGCCGCCTCTCATCAGATGCCTGCATATCCCGGATGCTCGCTGCAACATCACTGGCCCTACTTCTTTTGGCTGTAACAGAAAGGAATAGTGGACATCATACAAGTTGTTTGATCAACTTCTCATTGTACTGATATGCAGGTACACACACAATGCATCATTTCACTCCAATTCTGATTACTAAAATGTAGGTGTGGTTAGATGTAGCTCAACTTTCATCATATAAAGCCGTAAAACAACGTAATTTTGTAAACATGTGTAGCAACGTGATTGTTAGGAGTTACCAAAGGTAAAAGGCCGTGGGGTTGGTGGTGTTGCAAAGAGTATCACTCTCCGCTCGGACTGGTGTAGATGTCCTTGATGGTGGCGTTGGGCTCATACAACGGCTTGACCCCATGTCTTCGTCCTCTGGGAAGGCCGAGTCAGGCACTTCCTGGTAGCGAGGTTCCTCCCCTGAAAGTTGCACAAATTAAAGTCTCAGTCAGGCCAACTACAACAATAGCTTACTTAACAAATGACTTTAAACAAAAGACTTAATCGTCGGAATGGAAAGTAATTGCTAACAAAGGGCTGCCAGCTTACTGGCTAGCAACCCAACACAGCAAACAATTCGATGTAATGCTATGAATTTATCCCACTTTCTTAAAACCTTAATGCTCATATCTAGCAATTATCAAGTCACTGTTAAGTATTACCTACAGAACACAGAGCTCACAGTAGCAGCTATCTAGCAAATCTTAGCTCCAACATGGAGTCGAGCAGAGAGGTGACCGTGTCGATGGCCCCATCTCTTCCTCTACTCGCCGGTCGGTGTCCATAGATTGCGTCCATGAGGTTAAACCACTTCCACTTCTTCCTGTTGCTGTGGTCTTTCACCTTCCGATACTCGTCCCGGAGCTTTTTGCATTTCTGCTGACACTGCTCAGTGTTTTTTTCATTACCCGCATTACTCGCCATTCAACCAGAAAACAGCTGGAAGACCTTCTTGTTCCTCATTGCTCCATCAAGCTCCCTCTGCACGTCTTCCTCCCCAAGAATGCAGAGGAACGTTCCCACCTCCTTGTTCGCCCAAACAAGCGTTTTACGCAACATGTTCATTGTAAAGAATAATACCTCGAGGCTACTGTTTGTTTGTTTTTATCCCCACGTCGCCCGGAAGTGACGATTCTGTCGACCAATCAACGGAGGGGGTGTGTAGCTCGAATTTTCCGGCACCCTTTCAGGCGTCTTAGTACCCTAACAGAGGAGTACTGAAGACGAGGGCAAAACGAGTACGGCTCAGTCCGGGTCACACCCACTTTTGGCGGTGGAAACGCAATCCATACCGCTTCTTTGCGAACCGAACCGTACTGCACCCTGCAGTTGAAACGCGGCATTACACTCTGGATACAAAATAACTTCCTCAAACTTAACAGCAACAAAACTGAACTCCTCATCGGCTCCAAATCCACCCTCAGCATACTCGTAAACCTCCCCACACTCATTATCGACGGCACCACGGTCAACGGTCCATCAACAGACTCCAACTGGTCCAGAACGCAGCAGCCCGTCTCCTTACTCACACTAAATCCTGGCAACACATCACCCCAGTCATCAAAAAACTCCACTGACTCCCAATCTCACACCGGATCCAATACAAACTCCTGTTCCTCACCTACAAAGCCCTGCACCATTTGGCCCCCCCATATCTCTCTGAGCTTCTCACCCTCTATCAACCCTCCCGGGCCCTCAGATCCTCCTCAGCCAGTCTCCTCTCCAACCACACATCAAAACTCTGCAGCCTTGGCGACAGAGCCTTCTCCAGGGCAGCTCCCAGGCTCTGGAACACCCTCCCCCAACACATCCATGTCTCTGAGTCCCTCACCATCTTCCAGTCCCACCTCAAGACCTATCTCTTCTCCTCTGCCTACCACTAGATCACCCACCAACCCAAGCCCCATCAACTTTACATTTCCTTTTGTTTGTTATTGTTGTGCTCCTATGTAAAACGCCTTGAGTGCGAGAAAAGGCAAGGGCAAACGACAAAGGAGAGAGAGTGAGCCAACAAGGCAGCCAGCATGAGAGAGAGAGCAAGGGAGAGAAAAAGAGGGAGAGAGAGAGAGGGGTTGGAAATGAGAGTGAATAAATCCTTTCCAAACCTCTGACAGAGCACAAACGTGCACAGCTTGCTTACAAAGGCAGCTAGACCAACCAATTAGAAGCTACAACCTCTCTTTGAGCAGCTTTCTGTGGTACTGTAGTTCGCATGGACAGTTTTTCTTTCAACCCCCCACGACCAGAAAAAAAAACAGAAGATGCTGTTTCTTCCACTTTCCCTCTCACAGGAGATGGTCTGTGTACAATGTTAAACCAACCCTGCTGACTATGAAAACAAAGTCACTTTGATTGTGTCATGTTTCATCAAACCTCCTCTCCACCATGACGTCTCCATAAAGATCCTCCCCTCTTTCTACTTGTTAATCTAAATGCAAATTTTACGGTTGTGCGAAAGAAGGAACGGATGAACGAACAAACAAACGAAATAAAGAAAGACAAAATGAAGAAAAAACTAGAACTGCAAGCAGTTATGCAGGGGTCCAAGCGATGTGCATTTCGCCGGCACAACGCGACAAGAAATGTGCATTTCGCCCGCACAACGCGAAGCAAGTATTCAAAACGCTACCGTGAACAACCTGTGGATATAAAGGTTTTGACTGTGATAGGTTCGGTGTGGGAGTTATAGCCCAATACGTGTTTTGAGAACATTCCATTGGCCAATTAGGAGATATACAATTTCCTCGTTTATTGCGCCCCCTAATGGCGAAATTTTCCGAATTTTTTATCGAACGTCATTAAGGTTAGCACCAACATGTGTGTAGAATTTGGACTCGATCCGATGTCTAATTTTTGTTTTTTGGGGATTTTTGATTTTCCACGTCTAATTTAGCTAATAAACCAATATTCAAAACGCTACTGTTTCGTCGTCGAAGGTCGGATCAAGAAAAGTGTCTATGATTTCTTTGCGTGTGCGTCTGAAGATGTTGTGTGCAAAGTTTGGTGTCGATTGGTCCAGAAATGTAGGAGGAGTAGCGAAAATACAGTTTAGCGGTTTTCGCGATCTAGCGAAAAATATTCATAGACGCAAATGGGCGTGGCCTAGGCCAAAAGATGCGGCAGACTCCAGTAAATCTGTGCGTATAACGTTCTTGACTGTGGGAGGTTCGGTGTGGGAGTTATAGCCCCAAACGCGATTTTCTTGTTATAGCGCCACCTAGTGACCGGCAGGTCTGGATTTTGTCGTCTGCGTAGTCTACACGGATCTGGATCTAGTCATGCAATTGGCGTGTGTGCACCATTTACGGTTTGGGCTGTGGTACCACTTTGAGGGAGGTAAGTATAATAATCCTTACAAAAACAATAGGGATCCAACCTGTTGGCTTGGACCCCTAATGAATACATTCAGGGGTGGAAACAGAATCCCTCTGAACGAGAGAGCGAGCAAGGGGGAGTCTGTTGGTTTGAGGGAAAGAAGGATGATTGTTTATTAAAGTAGTCCTTCTCTATCCATCTCCTGCTGTAGTTTCCTTATGCACAGGCCCACTAATCTACCAGTGGAAAGTTTAGCATTTCATGTATCCGTGAATGACAGGCAAGATGGCTCCCCAAAACCAATCAGGGAAGACATGCACGGATTGGCCAGAAATGAGCCGGGAGTCAGGCGCAGTCGACTCCTAACGGATATCCTCACAGCACATTTCACTCACTAACAGCTGACAGAAGGCGATGCCATTTCTAAAACATTACACTTAAACATTAGCTAGTACATTTGACGTACAGAATCTTGTAGTGTTACACTCATTTGACTGCAAGACACTTCCTTATCGTGCTTCATAAGACAGGATGTGTGGACAGAGTGAGGTGGAGCTCAGGTGGACAAACTGTGTGGAGCTGACCTGGACAGACTGTGGGTGGTGGCCAGGATACCTGCAGACAGCGGAGATGGGGTGGAGGGAGAATGCTGTTAAAGCTGTCATTGTGAGATTTGAGGATTTTAGAAGAAAGAGAGAGCATAACAGAGGTAAATAAAGACCCCGTCCCTCACTGCCCCATTCCACTGCCCCATCCCTCTCCACCATTGAGAAGTCTTACGTTCGTTCACCTGTGATGGAGTGTGATTGACAGGTAAAATGTATTCTCTTAGCTAAGTAGGGAAGAGATAGCCTGATTGGTTAGAAATTAACCGGGGGTCAACTCCAGTCAAAGTTGTCACATACAGAGGCAGCAGCAGTCAACCAGGACCAATATCCTCAGAGCACATTTCTCTCTCTAAAAGCTGTCACATGGCTATGCCATTTTTAACAAATTACACTCAAATAATAGCTTTTAAGTCACCTACAGCACCATTACTAGGATGAAACCAGTCAGAAATGTGTTTTGTTTTTTGTTCTTTTGGCAGTACAGTCCTCGCCATTAAACAGATTTTCATTTCCTGAGTTTGTGCTCCTCTCTAGCTCAGCTACGGGCACGTTAACGAGCGGCTAATGTAAACACACCTGGGTCGATTTCTTTTGTTGTCCAAGAATCCCCATATGTCAAAGAGCAGCCCTATTGCGCAGCAACAGTAAACCAAGTTCTCTGCATACTTTGCACAAGCAATCGCACCAAGCACCATAATCACTTTTCCCAAACACATCCTCAACACTCACACAAGAGCTCAACCAACTAGCTTGAGATTCCTTGAGACACCTTGAGCTTCAAATTTGAAGAAAAACTCCCTCCTCACACGCTTTCAAACCCCCCCTCATATACAATGCGGCGTGAGCATACAGAGATCCCCTGATACAACAACACCTACACCCTTGGAAATGTGTCCTTTTGACATCATGGGTTTGACAGTCAGATAGTCCAAATGGGTAACAAGTAACTTTGAATTGAGTCCAAAGTAATCTGAACTTCTGGGGCGAGACGGCACGGCTGCCAAGCCGTAACCTAGAACCTCCCGTGGAGGGGGGGGGGTAGGGGTAGGCCTTGTTTTCTGTTTTTTTTATGGAGAAATTGTATTGAAGAAACCTCAGTCCCGCGAGTGGATGAAGCTTTCAGAAAGGGATTTCACATCTGTATTTCTACTGTTGCCGGTCCGCGCAGTGTTTGCAACAGTTTTTTTTGTGTTCACCAATTACGCACCCAGATCCCCGCCTCCAGCCACATGATTGGCCAGAAAAGAAAATATGAAGCGAAGGAAGAGAAACGCCCCATTCAGCCGGCTTTGAGCATGTCCTCCTCAGGCAGGAACCTAAAGTCAAATATGTCTGACGTAACCGAACCGTGGGCATTAGGAGGGCTGTCCGCGGGTCAGATCTCCTTCCATTACTAATTCAGCAGCGGCTCTAGTGAGTGAATGTAATAATTAGGAATTACAAACGGAGGAACGCTCCGCTGGCCGCTGCTCCGCTTGCCTGAGTGGCTCTGTAAATTGCTATTAGTGCGTTGTTGGGAGGCGGTGATGATTTATGGCGCTGTGTTTGAGGATTAAAAAGTCAACATTATTCTAGAGGCGCGTGTGTTAGTGTGTGGTTTAGTGTAGATCAGTGTAATGTCTCTGTGACAGATTGTGGGTGTATGTGTAAGAGGAAGAGAATGGGCATGTGTGTGGCTGTGTGTGTTTACGTGTGTGTGTGTGTGTGTGTGTGTGTGTGTGTGTGCTTTTGGGTTCTGTGTGTGTTCCGCCTATGTGTGTGTGTTTGTTTTGCGATTGTCGTTCTTTGTGTACGTGTGTGTGCTCCCTGTGGACATGTATGTGTGTGTTTGTGTTTGTCTACGTGTGTGTGTGTACGTGTGGGATCTGTGTGTCTTCATGTTTAGGCGTGTTTGTGTGTGTGCTCCGTGCAGTGTTTCCCACATTGATGAGACTATGGCGCACCGCCATAGTGTAATTTCGGCCGCCATAGTTTCAAGAACTCAACATATCTGTGTTACTTTGTTTAGGGCAGGGGTCGGCAACCCAAGGCATGCGTGTCACTGACACGGGGCAGCATAATCATTGGCACACTTAAAACACAACAAAAAAACCAACATTTTTTATTTGAATTTTATTATAAAAAAAATGCACAGCACAATGCGGCAGCATAATCATTGCTAATGATTTATTTTTTCACTTTATTCTGTTTTGGGCTTTTCCACCCAGTGCAAATATGTTTAAATTAGCTACAGAATTAGCAGAACATCAAGAAAACGTCTAATGTCTAAATGTACACACTTTGTGTTGTTTAACATTTCAGCGTATCGGTCGTCTGGTGCCTGGTTGTTTACATTGGCGGTAGTACGTAGGCTACATGCTCCCTCGTTAGCATCGCGTTTAAACAGGGGATGGCTCGAGGTATAAATGGGTATTGAGGATTTTTTGAAGGTATATTAAAGTGTCATTTCATGAATGAACATAGATGAGAAATGTATGTTCTGCTATGTTTTGATGTGATGTGATCATTGTTTTTTTAGTTGTCCATAAGGAAAGTAACGATTAACAAACTAATGTAGTCTTTTGTTAATTCCAGGAGTTGTTTGTAGCCACTGTTTTTCCCTACTTAAAATAGATTAGCTCTGTATGCCTTATCATTGTGTAAGACCACCTCCAACTTATGTTGTTTATTTATTGAATTCCTTGTTTTGTTTTGGCCAGGTTTGTTCCTTTCTTTTCTTAGTCAGCTGGGGCCTGGTAGTATAGCATATACACGTTCAGCGCAGTGGGTCTGTTTTGGCTGTAGCCACTGCTGTTTGTAGTGAGGCCTATACTAATCTGTTTGTGCAGTGATAGTAACCTACTGATTGTGTTGAAATTGCAGTGGATTAATTGTAACATTCCTGTTGTGTGGTAGGCTATATAATTAACTGTGTGACTAAGGCGCATTATAGCCCTGTCGTGGTACAGTGTGTAGCTGTCTCTCTCTCTGGGTAATTCTACTTTTGGCTGGCGGACCCATTCCTTCATTTTTATTGAAGATATTGTGCTTATTTGTGGGGTGATTATCGTATATTTTACTTTTCGTTGTGTAGCAAAGACAAACTCAATTAAAGTGCATTATTTTTGTACATCGTCTCCTCCCTCATTCATTCAATTGAATACCTGATAATCGGAATACTGTATTACACCTTGGGTCGGAAACGCTGATACTTATTTGTGTTAGGGTGGTTTTGGTTACACTAATTATAATTTCTTGTAACAATCTACTTGTGCGAGTTAAGGTTAACTTTCTTTACACAGATGAATGTGTTGCCTTGAAGATGTTGAATACATTAAGAAATTTGATTGTCGGTGGGAGGAGGATACATGATTGAAATAATTAGATGAAGCAATCACTCTGCGAAACAACCTCTCGATGAATATTTAATATTGAAGAATACTAAACATCTGACAGCATTTGAGGAGCTACCTTTGTTTTGTCTTTGCAAACAATCCTCGCTTTGCAACTCTTCATTTGTATATAATAACGGAAAGCTCAGTACCTTTGCCAGTCGTTAGAATCCAGTAAAGAGACCGAGACCTCATTACTTTTATGAACCACAGGCCTGAGCCCCAAAGACACTACTTACAAGTATTTTTTAACCAATGTTAATATCGTCGCATACAGAGGCATTGACCTATATTCAATATTGAACACACACACAAATGAGACCCGTTGAGGCACCAGACAGAACGCTGCATTGTTTTAGAAGGGAGGAATAGTTTCAAAGTCATTCAGTCCGTCAGTAAAAACAGAGAATCATTGTTTTACGGGTATTAGAACGGAGGTATAAAATATAACCCACGTTGTAGAAATGCAAAAATTGAATTCTTCATACCTCCTAAACTTCAGGATTGGATTAACATTGGATTTCCGTTTTGATTATTGATCATCGGAGGGAGTTATAGTTAAGTCTGCTATCGAGTATGAAAAATAATTATCACTGAAGAGCCCATACCCCATCAAGGGTTACTAACAAAACTAAATCATTCTAAACAATTAGTTATAAAAGCAATAAGTGCACATACTTACTTACACTGAATACGATACAATACTGGAAACACAAAAAAACACATCTGTCCACGGATCCATCAAGTGTCACCTAATTAGGCCTCCTACTGACGCTTAGTCGAATGATCGTATGATTAATCAAGAGCATGTGTCCTCTTTCATAATATTAGAGACGGGGTGCACTTAGCCTTTCATATCTATGCTCCACCTATGATTACAGTTTTTTTCAATTGCTTGAACACTCTAGACACATGCTTAGACCAAAGTAACACAGCTTGAAGTTTTTGTTTCTATACCTTAAACACATGTAACCATTCCTTAAACAAAAGCGCTGCTTTGCACTTTAGTTGAAATTGTACAACGCACTTGCTCCTTTCTGTAACACACTTGCTCCTGCACACTACACACATTCATACATAAGAGACTTAATTCGAAAATGACATCTCATTGTACCATTGGGAAAACACATCTATTCAAAATCCTAAACACACTGGTTAATTGAAAATACTTACTGTTAC
>OOFH01005899.1:5030-16904 GCA_900323355.1 Merlangius merlangus
TGCGTATATACATGGTATAGTAAGAGATTTTAGAAATCCAGTGCCTTGAATTCTGTTTTTACATTTAAAGTGAGTGACTACTTAACCGTGTGTGGTGCAATGTTAAGGGCATGTATTGATTGAGGCAACAAATGTGACAAAGATGGAAGAAGTCAGGGGGAGAACATTTTTTAGAACCAAAAATGGGTCACAAGCACTTCGAGTTGCCAATAGGTAGAAAAGCGTTAAAAATATAATAATAAAATATAAATGCAGTCCATTTAGTCATGGGGCAATGGACAAGCTGAAAGGTACTGGGTTCAACCCTGCATGCAGTCTATCCTGCCGGCGTTTTTGAGCAAGATGCCCTCACCCTTACCTACTCATTAAAGACCTTGATTCCCTTTAAGTCACAGAAAGTATCTTCTAAATAACTAGTGAACAAGAAGGCTGCCGGCACTAAAGCATGCCTCTCCCTGCTGATGGTCGTGATGGTGATGAATAAACCATGAGTTGAGCCGTAGACAGTCTGTGTAGCTGGAGGCGTTCAGAAGGGGTTCTGCTCAGAGGACTCTGTGTTAAGCTCCTATTAAGCTAGCTGGGACACGTCAACGAAAGCCCTTCGATTTCAATTAGCAGGCTTTGATAGAGCCATTGAGTGTTTACTAAACATCAAAGCACATCGCCTCCCCTCCCCGACCACCCCACCACCATCAGGCGTTCATAATAGGGAACACTCTAATGCTAATCTGTGACTATATTGAGTGTTCATACCACCTGCCCTCAATGTGCCCATGTATCGTATAATGGAGGCAAGGTCATTCAGATGATGAATGGATGATAAAGGTAAATAATTAGGAGGTGTAGACTTAATGTAAAGTAATGCAATACTGAGATGCAATTACAGTTTAGTAATACTATTACTAAACTGTAATACTACAAAATGATAATATTATATTATTAGATGACAATATGTACAAATGTAAAGTGTTATATAATGAATAGAAAATTAAAATAACCACACATAGGAAAGCCCTTTTGGTGAATCAGATGAGCAAAAGTCAGATTTGTGAGAGAAAATAAATATCACATGATAAAAAGGAAACATGTCACGGCGTAACAAAGCTAAGTAGCCTACCGTGCTGACTATGGCATAACAGCGTAACATTGACTCAACAGCAATACAATACATCCTATTGATTTTCAGTAGTAGATTTCCAATAAACTACAGAAAATCAAATATCTGTGTCTAATTAAGAGCTGTGTTGGGCAAGCTACTTGAAAAGTGCCGTGAGGCAACCAGTTACTCTACATCAAATGAAACTCCACTACACAGAAGCAGCCCCCCAGAGAAATTTAGCAAGCTAACCTACAAATGGTAAAAGTAGTTCACTACATCAGAAGCTACTATTTGTTTTTGGAATTTCTTAAACAATAGCCTGAGATCTGAACTCACACCACACTCCAGATTGAACCATATCATGCCCGATTGACAGGTTTTAACAGCATTAAAAAGATCAAGCTCACATTTCTATAATAAGCAAAGCTTATTCAATTCACCTGTAAACAAATAGTGTTACCTTCCCTCTGCCATCAACTTCATGTGTCAGGTGTGTGCGTGTGCGTGTCTCTGGTCGAAGCATCAGCTCAATGATTGGTACGTAATGTCGCCGTCTTACGGAAGTGCTTCGTTCATCTACAATCAACATTAACATCGACATAGAACACCTAACGTCTTCCTATGTTCATCAGCTGTGTTTGGGGGTACTGATCCTTTGATTTATTTCAGACTGCAGCAGAAGGCTCTGCTGTGCTTGAGCCTCAGAAACGCTCTGGAAATGTAGCTTGTGTGGACGCTACTGCGCTACTGAACAATAAAAGAGCTTGACTACTGAAAACTAGTAACGTCATTATGTGTAGTTTGCAACAATATTAAAGAGGCAGCCATAATGGAGGGAACTCCACCCATCTGTAAAGCAGTATACTTATTTTCTCCCACTCCAACGCTGTCTACTCGAGAATTGATTATTTTTTTATGTCTAACTACGAGAGACATCGGATTGTGGAGTGCAATATTGGGGTTATTGATGTGTCTGATCATTCTGGAGTGCATTTTAGCCTAATTTGCATGCCCAGCCCAGAAACACCATCGGGAGGATTAGCACCAGCCTCCTAAATGACCATCAATGTGAAGAGTTTATTAAAAAGGAAATTAATGATTACCTAGAATTTAAATGTAATAAGGACATATCACAAAGTGTTTTATGGGATGCTGGCAAAGCAGTGCTTAGAGGGAAAAAAATAATGTGGTCATCAAAAAAGAAAAAAGAAACACAAAGACAAGTGAGTGACAGACTTGACTTACAAATTAAAAGCATTGGAAAATAAACATATTGAGCTGAAGGACCCCATCCTGTTAGAACAAATTGTTTAACAAAGTAAGAACTAAACAAGATACTTGACAACCAGGTGGAAAATAAACTTAAAACAAAGGTATTATGAGAATGGACCTAGGGCTAAAAAAATATTGGCATGGAGACTACGAAAACAACAGTGAGAAAGATTGATATCTAAAATCAAAAATCCCATTACAAACATGATGTGTCATAGACCAGAAGAAATACAAGAGTCCTTTGAAACGTATTACAATAACTTATATTCCCAACCTAATTTAGCGGAACCCTCAACAGATAAAAGATTTCTGGAAACTTTAAATTTACCTTCCATTGGTGAGGAACTAAATAAGCTCATAACACAAGCAATTACAACAGCAGAGAAAAATAAATAAAAATAAATAAGGTACCAGGGGGAGATTAGTTGCCAGCAGAATGGTATAAAATATTCAGGAATTCCCTGACACCTATGCTTTTAAAATGTTTCAACCATGTTCTTAAAAAGGTAGCGAGACACCAGTATCATGGATAAAGGCCATAATATCCGTTATACCAAAGGTGGGAAAAGAGAAGACAAAGTGCAGTTCATATAGACCTATTTTTGGTCTTAACATTGATTATAGATTATTCGCATCAAAATTGGCAATTCGATTAGAAAACATTATTCCTGATTTGATTTAATTGGATCAAAGTGGATTTATTAAAAATAGGCATACACAGGATAACATACGAGGTGCATTGCTCCGGGTTGATAACTTATTTAAAAGCAAATAGAAGGTCCTAGTAATTAGCCTTGATGCAGAAAAAGCCTTTGATTCTGTGTGTTGGGAGTTTTTGTATTTGGTGATAATAATAAAGTAGTAGGATGTCTCAAATCTATATACCGCCTACCGACAGCACGGATTAAGATAAACGGTAACATCACAGACGTATACACTCTGGAAAGAGGATGCCGGCAAGGCTGCCCCTTAAGCCCCACACTATTCGCATTATTTATAGGGCCACTCGCCCAAGTAATACGAGAGGATGCTGGGATAACAGGAATCTCAATTAAAGGAAGAGAACACAAGATATGCCTGTACGCGGACGATGTCTTGGTGACTCTTTCCGAGCCAGATTTAAGCCAGCCCAAACTCATGTCCAGCCTTGAACAATATGGTCTTTATTCAGGCTGCACATTAAACGTACATAAGACCCAAACCCTAACTTATAACTTTTTCCCACAAAAAAATGTACGTAAAATATTTAATTTTAAATGGAAAACTAATGTTATGAAGTATAAAATGTGTAAATGTGTAAAATGTGTAAATATACAGAGAAACCTAACTGATATATATAATACAAATTATCACCCTATCATAAATAAAAATAGATTTAGATAGATGGGCTCCTCTAACACTTAGTATGCATAATCAAATAGAGACTATAAAGATGATAATTTTGTTGGTTTTCTAGGTTTATATGGCAAAGCAAGAAACTGAGAGTACGTTTTAAAACACTACAGTTATCCAAAGAAAAGGGAGGCATGTCTCTACCTTGTCTAGTAGACTATTATAAGGCAGCACAATTACAATATTTAGTTTACTGGTGTATCAATAATTACTATTAGATTATTATTAGAAATAAACCAACTTGATATCCCACTTCAATCCCTGCTTGGTGATACAAAGGCTAAGACCATTTATCTAGAAAATGTAAGTACATTTACAATGGTTCCTCTCAATATCTGGTTTAAAGAATGTTAGAATCTAAAATTTGAGAGAAAGCACGAGGGCTGAGATGGGTTGAATATGAGGATGATTTTAAACCAGCGCAGCTGGACTTGAGGTTTAAACAACTGACCAGGAAGGGCATCACATCATACTGCGTAATTTCAACCGATAAAGGCTTTGAAAGCTTCCTAGATCTTCAAGAATCCCACAAATTAGACTGACAGGACTTCTGCAGATATTAACAGATTAGGCATCATTTTGACAGAAACATTAACATTTATGATGAAGCTGGATCCCATCACAGTTTTTATTGATGCTTATGGAGGCAAAATCCATAAGAAATTGATGTCAAGATTACATTCCTGTTTACAACATTCCAAGAAACATTCTATACTTTATATTAAAGCTAATTGGGAGAAGGAAGCAAACATAACCTTAACAGAAGATGAATGGTTGAATATATGTCAAATAAATTATTCCACTACCAGTTCGCCAATGGAGAGAATTTTCATGGAAAAACCCTGTGAGTTTTTTCTATTACTCCAAGAAGAAAGTATTTACAGAATGACATAGCATATTCCGGACACTGCTGGAGCCAATGTAGCAATACAATGGCTGAACACTATGATATACTTTTGAATTGCATGGCAATCCAGCCCTACTGGTTAGACACAGTGTCAGAAATAAAGTCTATTTTCGGCTTTGAGATCAATTTTAATTTTGGCCCTGTATATTTAGGTAATATACCAATTGAACTTAGCAACCAAGATAAATATCGTCTCAAAATATTACTTGCAGCCGGTAAAAAAACAATCCCCAAAAAGTGGCCAAACAAGGAACCACCAACCAAAAGAGAGTGGTTAGTAGGGCTGGGTAGTGTGGCCAATTTCCTAAGTCGATTGGATTTCGATTCATAAGGTTTTGAATCGATTAATCACGATTCGATTCAAAATATGAATGTACTTCATTTTTTCTCTTCATCTTAAAAGTTTTAAGTGCAAACTTAACTTGGACAGCTTAAACTGGAGCTGTAAACAAAACTGTCTCAAGTCTCAAAAGTGCAATTTTGAAATTACGAAGGAATTGCAAGTGAAAGTGTAATTGAAGTACAACATTCCATCACTGCAAATTGCATAAAGGCATCGTTTATTAAAGCGGAAAAATAATAATGTTAAAAATATATATATATCGTTCTCATGCGCTATGAATCGATATTGCAAAATTTTAATGAAATCGATCCAAAATTGATTAAATCAATTTTTTTACCCAGCCCTAGTTTTTAGTAATTGTAAAAGAAGTATACGAGGTGGAAAAACTTACATTCACCCTTAGACTTTGTATTAATACATTTCAGAAGTACTGGTTAAAATGGTTATCACATGAGTAAGCCAAGTATGGAGAAAGAATATTATTTAGATTCGATTTTCCAAATTACTTTTTACATTTGGACTCTTTAAGACTTTTTAAATTTGGACTCTTAATGACTTCATCTGAATTGTGATGACATGCTGGTGACACTTTGATTTTATGGCCATCCCCTCTTAGGAATACTACGGAGGTAATCCGTAACATGTTTCTTGATTGTAGATTCTTGATTAAGCTTTATTATGCCCTGCCTTCTTTGACTAGTTTTGCTCTTACATATGATAGTATTTTTAAATATACTCACAGGCCTACTATGAGGCTAATAAAATATGCATACGTTGTTTCTGCATCAGGCAGTTTTTCCTCTCATCTTTTTCCTGTCTGTCATTATTCATTAGTTTGTTTTAGCTTGGCATACTTTCAAAGTTTCAAATTATTTCTGTCTCTTATTAATGAGTTATTATTATTATTACTATTATTATATCCTTTAATTAAACAGTTTGAGTCTCATTGAAATTAAAATCTATCCTGCAAAAGAGACTTGGCCAAGATGGACAGCAGTACACAGTTGCAACATAAAACATAAGACAAAGTACAAGTTCAATACTAAGTGCAATAGCAATAATACATTTAGATCACTGACTACAACATTTGCATTTTCCAATGGAGTCTGACATCAAACTCTTTACCGCAGCTTTAATTTCACGGAGAGTAACATAGGTCTTGCAGCTTGAGCTGCTTCTGCAGGTTATTCCAGAAAGATGGTGCAAAAACCTTAAAGGCCTTTTTCCCAGTTCTGTCCCCGCTTCAGCAACACTCATAAGGACCATGTCCTGAGACCGTAACTCATGGGGGACACTGTTTCCGGGACATATGCAGTGACAAATAACAGGGGACCTTAACTAAAATTGCCTTGTAGATAAAAACATACCGGTGACTAAGACGTCGCATAAAAAGAGAAGGCCAGTCAACTTTTGAGTACAACGTACAGTGGGGAGATAGGGCTCTGCTGTTTGTAATAAACCTCGTGGCTCCATGATACACAGTGTCCAACATATGTAGACAGTGAGCTGATGCATTAATGTACAACAGATCACCATATTCAAGAACCGGCAAGAAGGTAGCTTCGACAAGACGTCGTCTGGCCTCAAGAGAAAAACATGATTTGTACAAACTTTAGTTTCAGCTTTTTCACCAGATTTTGAATGGGAGTTTTAAAAGTGTTGTGATCATCGATCATAAATCCCAAGTACTTGTAGGTGGACAAAACTTCAATTCCAATTTATTTGAGACGTTAAAATCTGCTGATTTAACACCTGCTTTTTGGAATTTGAAAATAACACAAGTTTGGCATTTTCCGCATTAAGAACAAGCTTCTGTTGACAAAGCTGAGCCTGAACTCTATAAAAAGAACTTTGCATGTACACAAAAGCCTTACTGAGCATGGATGCACAACAATAAATTACATTATCATACGCATAGAAATGAAAAGCTGCATTTGGGAAACCCTTACGAATGCCAGAAGTGTAACCAAAAAAAAGAAAAAAAGTGGCCCGAGTTCTGTCAGTGAGGTAGTTGACATCCCACAGTATGATCAGGAAATCCAATATTAATAAGTTGCTGTATTAGAATATGATGGTCAACAGTATCACGCTTGACCATTGCTTTAGATAGATCAATAAAGAGTGATACACAATGTTATTTTTATCTAGTGCTCCTTTGATGTCATTTAAAACTTTCATGGCAGCAGTAGTGGTGCTATGATTTTTTCGGAACACTGATTGATGCACATTAAATATCTGATGAGTATGGACATAATCTTTAACCTGTTCACAGACCAGGGATTCCAGCACTTTTGATAGCAATGAGAGGTATGAGAGTGGTTTGTAATTATTTAAAATTGTTGGATCGCCTCCTTTTAGTAGGGGTCGAACATAAGCAGCCTTCCAGATCTTAGGTATTTTGTTTGAAGCCAATGAGAGATTAAAAAGATGTGTCAATGGATCAGCTAAAAAAATTCAGTCTGCTGCTAATTTTAAAAACCTTGTTTCCAAGTGATCCGGACCAGACGGTTTTCTAGGGTTTAATTGCTTTAAGGCTTTGTGAACCTCAGCAACCAGAAAAGGGTGAGATTGAAAGTGTTGTGTACATCACTAGCATTGTTACTCAAATTTACAGATTTCACAGCAGAATGTGGGGCAGAAGAAACAAAATGTTCATTAAAACAGTTAAACATGTCAACCTTATCATGAGCAGCAATGGAGTCTTTGACTATACAAGATGGTAATTAATATGAGGTTTTAGAAGCAGATAATGATTTAATGGCTTTCCAGAATTTTCTCGAATCATTCAAATTTTCTGTTGTGATAGTTAGATAAAACTCAGATTTGGCTTTTCTGAAGAGAGAAGCACCTTTGTTTCTCATCTGCCGAAAGAGAAGCCAGTCAGCCTCAGCGCCTGGACTTTCTTGCCTTTGCCCAGGCCGCATTACGTTCATGAAGCAGGCCAGAAAGCTCAGCTGTGAACCAAGGGTTAATGCAACCCTTTATTCTAAACTTCCGGATAGGAGCATGTTTGTTTAGAATTTCATGAAAGGTATCATGGAGAAATGACAAAGCCATTTCAACAGCATCAATAAGGGCAATTCTGGTCCAGTCAAAAAGATATACATCATATAGAAACAACAAACATCTTCAAATTACGTCATTCTACCTAATGAGGTTTACACTTAAAGGAGACATATTATACCACCAGGTGTGAGTGTGATTAGATAGACTGATCTATCCAGCACAGATCTAGGTGGACACACCCACTAGTGATGTCATATGGGGCAGATTTTCGAAACGTCTTGTAAGGCTAATTACACTCACACCTGTTTAACACCGGTATAATATGTCTCCTTATACAATCTTGGTGTCTCTTATTGGTGCTATCACACAGTGATCACTTACATCATTAGTTGGTTAGAAGGTCTAACTCTCAAAGTCGCTCTCACTGTAGTGCATGCCTGTTTGTTACTGAGTTACTTAGTGGGTCTTACTCTCAAAGTCTCTCTCGCTGTAGTGCATGTTTGTTAGTGAGTTAGTGGTCCAGGGTCTTACTCTCAAAGTCTCTCTCACTGTAGTGCATGTCTGTTTGTTTGTGAGTTAGTTAGTGGGTCTTACTCTCAAAGTCTCTCTCGCTGTAGTGCCGGCCCATCCTCTCTCCGTAGGACGACCCAGAAGTGCTGATGAAGTCACCAAAGCGCTCAACAGAGAGCACCTTCTCCCAGCTGTCCTCCTCCCTCTCCTCTTCCTCATCCTCCTCCTCCTCCTCTCCCTCTTTCTCTCGATCGGCTGAGGGATCATCATCCTCCTCTTCCTCCACCTGGAGCAGAGGGGGAATATTAAATAAGAATACACACAAAATAAATCAACAAAGAATATCCCCAAAATGTATAACATACTATATTACTTTATAACATTAATTAAGATAAAATAAAATCTTAATTGATCCCAGATGAGAAACCCAAGAAGATTCTGCAATTATTATTCACACACTGCAAGAAATGTGGCTTTCAATAAATCAAACTCAAGTTGACGATTTATCTAGTAGTGTGATGATGAGATAATTCTGTCCGGACAAACACAACATGGAGCTTCAATCCACGACTATAAAAGCCAGCGTCACCTCACCGCTTTCACTCATACATGATGACATCACTGTTTGTTCATTGATTGATTTAATTGATTTAAATGTACACAGAAACGTTGAGTGAGGCTCCCCGGGGGCCACACATAACCAGAGAGTGGAGTGGACACGGCGCCGAGGGCGACGCTGCATTTTCCGTGGAGGGCATCAACAATCACGTCAATCTACAACAAGCAGAGCAAAGCATCAACACGGCCGAGATTAGGGGTTGTATTCCCGCTGGGGGCTGAGTATATGCACTCATTGTGAGATGCTCTGGATAAAAGTGTTTTACAATAAGTACAAAGTAAACTATAAGAAGCGCCTGAGTGCATCTATAAGAACGTTGATAGAGGCGGTTAAGTAACACCGACAACCGACACTTTGGGGAGAATGGCCACGATGGAAAACGTCAGCACTGAGTACCATCAGTACAGACAGTGAGTCAGTGAGTCAGTGATGCGCTGCATTTTACTATACTATACACCTACTGTACAGACAGAGACAGAGACCGAGACCGAGAGTCATTAAGAATCATATATCATCAGCACAAAAAAAATCAATGAAACAAAGTGCATAGCAGTGGCAGCATGATGCTAATGCCCTAGCTGGCCCCAGGAGAGTGCTTTAGATGAAAAGAGTGACACACACAGAGACACACACACACACACAGACATTACATCTGATTGGTCACTACAAGCTCCAGAGCTCAGTGACTCCGCCTCTTAATGGTGCCAGATAAGCTGTTGTTTTTGTTGTTTGTCAATACTCTGCCACGGTCTCTGGAGGGCATACATCTAGCTATTTATTTATAGTTGATTGATAATGAACAATGGGAGGCAAGGACAACGTACGTTTTATGGCCCGATGTGAATATTGACACAAAAAAACGACTCTAAGGCAAGAAAAATTATACTAAAGAGTAGTAAACTGCAGGGTAAACTCTGTATAAACCTTGTTTCCTTCTGGGAGCCAGCAAATAAATGCCTAATATGCTGACGCTATTGCGATCTTGGATGCATTTTATTCCCTCAATAATAATAACATTAATAATTACTTTTTTGGAATGTGGCTAACCGCTAAGTTGAAAGCAAACTCCCAGTCGTGTACTGTACTATTTAAACAAACAAATGTTAATGGGTATTATACACAACAAGAGAGACTCTATTAAGGTGGAGCAGCCTGAAGTTTAATTGGTCCCAATACACATGGGCGTAAGTTACGCCGCGTAACCCAAACCAGGTGAGTGTGTGTGTGCATGCATGTGTATGTGTGCGATTTCAACTCTTGAGAACCTTTCCATTTCGGTTTGGAGCCGGCCTGTGTGCAATCCAGACTCACGTCTGTATTTTTCAACCTGGACCATCTTTCCCATCATTTTGAAACTAAAATACTGGACTGATTTCTGAAAATGGCACAGTATTGAGCGAGAGCCCTTCAGCCACTGCAGCGTAACCCTTGGCTCCATGTACGTCCTCTGAAAGTGCTTGCTTGCACCACTGCCAGGCTAAGATTGAGCTGAGCCTGCGAAACACAACTTTTTACCTTTAGCCCAACCTGGTCAGTTTGTGTCTAACCAACTCTCGCTCAGGGAGAAGCCTCGCTCTCGGAGTGTGTGGGTGTATGTGCGATTGTGCGTGCATGTTCGCACGCATGTATGTGGGTGTTTGTGCATGGGTGCGCCTATGTGTGATCACAACCCCCACCCAGCCTTTTAACCTGTACAAAAATCAGAAGCACTTCTGCTCACACAACGGCTACAAGGACTCGGACGGAAAGAAACGTCTGCATGTGACCGTGTGGGCTGCAGGGAGTCGCTTGACGTTTGGACAGCTTAATGCAACGCTGTCACACTTAATGGCAGTGTTTGGTACAGTAATACACGCTGCACTGGCTGGGACGCAGCGCGGCAACACACCACGGCAGGAAGTGGAGTTGGCTCATGTGTTTGTGCTTCTTTCTCTCTGTTCTCTCGTCCCTCCAGGCAGAAACACCACAAGGCTCAGAGTGATAGTGGAACATTTCTATGATGCCAATTGATCTAGTAAAGGGGGTTTTCCCATATGGTGCAACCAAACAAACAACTGTTTGTTTGTATTGGACCATTACAGTGAAGTTAGAGTTAGACTTCTGTGTCCAATTACCATTGGTCTCTACACCGGTGCCTGTGTTTGTGGTTCTGCAGCCTGCGGCGGAGTTACATTTTGAAGAGGTGAGCGTAAGGTACTTTTACCAGTTTTGGCTCCGGCTGTGGTGTGAACACCGAAAGCATACCCACAGGGTGCTCCATGTACCAACACTGGCTGTTAGATGCACTATGAATTACACTTTAACCAGCACGACATATTTTTCCCATTAGCAACCTCTAGTGGCTTGGCTGGAGCATAATTAAACTATTTAGAGGAAGAATTCCCTGAATGGATTGACTGGTACACTGGTTTGTATCGAGTTTGAATATTATTGACTGGAGTAAATAGCTGCAGTAGACACGTCACATAGCATTTACATCGTAAATTTACATCTTAAATCTTTTTTAAAGGTGAAAATATGGCCATCTTTATTTATGACAATTTTTCCTCATTCTGGTTCCTGTTGTCAAGAATAGCAGAATATGAGGGTTACCTCCCTGGGATTTGTAGACAACAAATAGACGATAAAACAACAAAACAAAGGCTTATCTGACATGTCTGTTCTTACTGACAAGATCAGGCAGCTGGTTTTGAGATGTTGCTGTAGCAACCTCCTCTAGTCCCTTA
>OOFH01005984.1:9267-35147 GCA_900323355.1 Merlangius merlangus
CGCACGCACACACACACACACACACACACACACACACACACACACACACACACACACACACACACACACACACACACACACACACACACACACACACACACACACACACACACACACACACACACACACACACACACACACACACACACACACACACACACACACCTGAACTAAAAAGGTCAACACATAATGAGGAGGTGAGGTTACCATAATCAACAGTACATCTTTTGAATAGCACCGGTATGGTTGAGATACATACTTGTCAGCTTGGCCGGCGTTGAGCGTGTTCTCTGCCCTCATGCGGGTCAGGGCGGCCGCGGCCTCGTCCAGGGCGCAGCTCACGGAGGAGGTCAGCCGCCGCAGCACCTCGGGGTCTGCAAAAGCTTTACCATCGGCAGTGGACAGTTTACCGATGCCTGCCAGACGCCATGACGGCAGAGGTGCACAGGCCAAGGCAAATCACGGGAGAGCAGCACAACCACGCCCAGCCACAAGACCAGAGGAAGAAGCAAGTCCAGGCCAGCGAAATCCATTCCAATCCAGGGTTAGTAGTAGCATCCGCACACACAAAAAACACACACGCACACAAAGAGAACACAAACCAGTATGTTAATATGGCCCTTCAGTTTGTACACACACTGATTATCTATCCAGTATTTAAATCAGTAATTTATATTTGCAAGTGCAAGCTACATTTTGAATATATCAAAACACGCTAGCAAGTTCAGATCTTGACAAATTCCACAAAAGATACAACAGCATCTCTATACATATTATATATAGCTGTATTAATAATAAGAGTTTGGATTAGTATAGCATTTAAGGGGGAAAGTCCCTCAAATGAGGATGAAACAAAAATTAAAAAGAAGAGATGGTGGCCAGGGGAGGGAAAAACAGGGGAGGAAAGTTTCTGTACGCGAGTGTTTATATATATTTACATGTGCGTGTTACAAGAGATGGCCAGGGAGGGAAGCAAGAAGGGAAAGCACAAAAAACAGCTCACTCTGATGACCTACATTAAAAAGACCTCTTACATAGGACAGGGCATAGACCATACAAGTCTGTTTGACCTTGTCTATGGGTTTTATTTGTGCACGTCTTCTTGCACACAATGTGTGGACACAAGAAAAGAGTGAAGCAAGGTAGGAGGTGGGTGGTGGTGGGTGATGGAAGTGGAAAGTCACAGTGACAGCTTTTCACTTTTTTCACCCCCAAATGTTTGCCTCAGCCTCAGCCCATTCATTAGCAGGCCAGGGACTGAGGGCTGGTCCTTGCGGTCCTCCCGGGTTTCAAACGGACAGCCTGCGACTCAATCTAAACTTAGCTTGGCTGTTAACACGACTATGTCGCAACACTCCCCAAAGGCAGAGGAAGCAATAGTCTCCAAGGTTGATCATTAATGCACCCAGTTTATCCCACAGGGAACAAAGAAAAAAAAAAACGACAAATGATCCCGAGACACTAAACACACGCCATGGCCGTAAAACAGACCAGCCTGAGAACAAAAACAGACGTACTCGCGTGATTTTGTTGACATAGTTCATATCTGGCGAACCGCTGGGGTGAATAACAATTCACTTATTGTATACGAATCCGCAATATGGATAGTTTTGATGAATGCTGCATTACCCGTGAGCTACTATTTGAATCAACCTTTTTTAAGCTCTTTCGCAAAGGGACGGACCATATGGCCAAAATTATATCACAATGTTTTTCAAATTGAACGATATTGATAATTATCACAATTTATGTTTAATAATATTAATAAGGATAAATGTTCAGTTTAAGGAGTATTCTCTCTCGAATAAAACAAGGTTAATTTTGGTTTATAATATATTATCAACAACTGCTGTGATTGCCCCTCACATCAAATGCCTTGATCGAAACATTTCAGAGGTAGGATACTGAAAACGTATTAAATAAAATATGTAAACAACTGCTATAGAGGGTAGAGCTGAGGGAGTGAGGTTTGACTTTGGAAGTTTGACTAGCAGTAGGACTGGGCTGTTGGATACTACTTGGGTTGGAGATTGACCCTAGCATGATAGCGCAAACTCAAGCTTTCGGAGGGCTCTGTGGGGTGGTACCTTTCTGATGGTGGAACTGGTTGGTGGTGGTTCCCGTTCTACCTAGGACTGGTCGCATTTACCTAATACTATTCTATGCAGGATGCTTTCTTTTCGTGACTTTTGAGATGTGTGGTAGGGTCAGATGTGGTAGGGTTTGTGTGGAGTTCTGTCTGGGCAGCAGTTGACTGTGGCGTCCAATAGAAAGTTAAGCTTGCGGACACTTATTGTAAAATGCTAAGAAAAGGATTCTCAGACAGTTATAGTATATCACTTTGTTGTGGTGCATTTCATATAAAACAATGTAACAGTCATACACAACGAAGGAACTAAAGAAATATAAAAAAAGTTGCCATGGGTCGTAACACGTCCCCTCTTTCCTAGAACTCTAAACCCAAATCGCATTTTAAACTACTTCAGCACTTAGGATTCTTGTTTTTATAATAAAATAACTCAAACCCATGTTGACCTTGATAGGCAAAAAAAAGTAACTTTTTGCATTTTTATAAGAGCCTCAATTATAACACCAGGTGTGAGTGTATTCGACCATCACTGGTAGCCATTAAGCCGAAAATCTGCCTTTTCTTATGTTTTAGGAACATAACAAGTGGGAGTATGATAGACAAAAAAAAGGAATATTTGCTACAGTCCAAAGGGTAGTCCAGTAGACGGATCTATCCAGCATACATTGAGGAGGCCACTCCCACTTGTGATGTTAAGGCACAGGGAAGGGCAGATTTTGAAACGGCTTGTAATGGCTAATCACTCTCACACCTGTTAGTATAATAAGGGCCCTATAAACGTGAAAGCCTGATCATTCGCTGTTGACTCAAACTTTAACCAAAAGTTAGATTTGAATAACACTCCAGGCAACTACATAACTATGAATTTATACTTAAAATTTTACGAAAATCCACGTCGATAGCCCAGCTCAAAAGAAAGTAGATCTAAATACATTACCAATTATTTGAAACTACTCAACATTACCGTTAACGTTCAGTACAGACCAGTTAAATCAGGCTGACTTGGCTTTCTGCAAGAGGCCAGTAACACCACTGGTCATCGAGGACGCTTTGTGCATCCACGCTAACGTCATACCGGTTTACTTGATTCACAGACATTTCAGCCCTGGGAACATATTTTGTCAATACACTATATTCTGTAACGTACAACGAGCTCGTGACTTGAGAAGAATCGGCCCGTTGCTGGTTGTCAGGCATGAGTGCCAGTTAGATCTTGTCGTTATACTCACAGCAATTATTTTGAGCTACACCTTAACAGGGGGGGATTAGTTTAAGAATTAAACTCATTCACCAGATTGTTACCTCGACTTAAGTTTAAGACCCACCCAATTAGATTAGGATGAGGTCAAATGTATAGCTCATTAGTTTAAAACACAACATTTATATTATGTTAATATTGAAATTAAAAAATGGGGGTGCATTGAACTTTGTATGACTCACAAGCCGGTACATAAAATAATGACCTCGGCCCCTTAAGTGGCAAAAGTTTGTAATGCGTAGCACATCGGTATAATGACTGAGGTGGAATCCATACCCTAAGAAGAATTTGATCCGGTATACCGGATCACTGCCACTACGTGAGCAGAAGTAAAAAGTTCTCACAATAAAGAGTCTAGATCAGGGTGATTAGTCTGTCTATCGTTATCAGTCAGCGTGGTTCATCGCCTTTGATTTGATTTGAGTCATGCAAACTACTCGACTGTCTGATTTAGAGAACTAAAGTAGATATCATTATCCATATTTAACTAATTGATTGTTTAGGAAAGCTGCAGTTCGGCATAACCAGCAAAAGCCCTGTAGTTTGTGGTCCAAAATGTTGAATTGCTGTTATACTAGTGTTATGTAACACAATTTAGGATAACTTGTTGTCAATAAAATTCATAGTTGGTCATTATAAAGAATGTGAATATGTTGTGTAAATCTGAGGGAAATGTTTGTTTTGTCATCAAATAACACCCACGATTTCACCACGCTGAGGCCACAAACAATAAGCTATGCCTCAGCATTTGTGCACAAAGTAAGGGACAAAAGGTTTAAGATTAGCCTTTAGCCGTTCAACATGGACTCCATGCATGCCTTGCAGGACCAGGAGAAGGTGCAGGGTTAGTTAATCTGCTTGGTCATGTTCATAAACCCCGAGCCCAGGACACACCAAGCTGATGGATTAGTCCACACAATCACTCTTACACCCAGATTATGAATCTAATCAAACAAATTTATTCCAACCACATCACAAACTATAGATAGGGACTCCCAAAAATATGTGGATGGCCGCTGAGAAAATGCTGCAGAATCCAAAGCAATTTAAAGGCACCGTTTTAAGACAGGTTAAAATGTAGATTAAAAACGATCTAGACGGCCTCGGCTAATAGGATTATTTTAATGAGCAGAATTTAGTGGAACTGGTCAAGATCTGATCAATAGATATTATAAATTGGGCGGAAAAAAAAACGCCATCCCGTTGGTTGAGGGAGTCATACCCGCTGCCTCCAGCAGAGCCTCGAGGCGCGCCTGCGTCTCTGGATCAACAGTCCTCAGGTCCACTCCGTCTGTGGCGCTGGACAGCAGTAGCTCTGATGCCGTCTTCATAATAGGGTTATCTAGGTCTTCCTGGTCCAGGATAAAGGACTCCACCTGAGACGGGCGGGGGTAAAGGGATGGGTTAGGGTCAGGGTAAAAGCCACGCATTAACCTTAAGTGACCTAGCCGGGTCCATTTCTGGGGAAATGTTGCCTGCTGGGTTATTTAGAACTATTACAAATGACAACGCAAAATAATACACTACTGGATTGGGTATGGTTGTTAGACAATGGAGAATCACGAGTGTGTTTATAGAAAGACAGTAAGCCTTAACATGCACCAACATAAAAAAAATAAAGGCTGCATAATGATCCCTGTTGGCAACAATCCTTGATAGAACGATAGATGCTAGCAAAGGATTTATCAAATGCTTTTCTATACGTGGATAGTCTACACTCAACTTTAAAGAAAAAACAAACAGAAAACATGTTCCAATGTTTTACACTAAATGTTAGACGGAAAGCAACACAACAATTAAAGCCAAGGACCCTATAAAGTAGGGGCAACAGTCAGGATTGGACCCCCAGCATATAAGGGGGTGCTCAGCTGAGAGTCAGCTTGCTGGCCCTTTCACACTACAAGAGCCTACTCTTGTTGGTAAGGCCCCTTGAGCAGTCGCATGTATCGCTGTCTATTCAGAAAAAACACTTGTGCATTTACACTTGTGCATGACCTTGAATTACAGTTAAGATTGTCCCTATGATCAGACATTTCTGTACATACATCTGTCCAGCATTAAGCCAGGTTACCGACATGTAAAAAGGTTAGATATAAACCAACACATTTTCCTCCTTGAACATTTGCAATTAAACCACTCCACAATAACTGTGACTATGTTGTGGCGATACCCCACACTGGGCAGAGTAGCAGTTGGTGGATGTCAGTCACGTTATTATAATGTTGATGGGAGTTTTGGTTCATCAGATGGCATACGTCTCATTGCTTTGATGTCAACCACCATTACTCTTGGAAGAGGATGGAAAGCACTGACACAATGTGGGAATACAATACTTTCTGCATAACACCCCTCCACATAGGCACCACCATCGACACAAGGTCAAGGCCATAGGGGGGGCTTGGGTGTACCACACTCTACGAGGGGCGCCCATTCCAAACAGCTTCAAGGGTCCATACAACTGCACAGTTTATTTTGCAAGGCATATATTCACTTATCATGCATCGAACGTGACGCCATTGCCCAATCATAGTATAACTACTCACGAATGCACATTAATTATGGTATAATAATCAACCATTTCAAATGTGTTAACAGGTAACACATGCAACATCGAAGATTTGAAAGGCCATGTTCCCTCTATTGGCTTGGATAATTAATAAACAAGGGCAGTAACTCGAATAGGAGCCTAGTGAGATCTCTCTCCGAGATGCAGCACCCGGGCCCAGGGAACAAGTGTTGGAGGGAGTCGCCACTCACAATGTGAAGGAATGTAGCTATACGATAGGAATGCAGAGTACAAAGATCCATGGGGGATGCAGTTATTCAAAGGCATTTCAAATTAACAATGGACATTTTAGTCTACACAATTAATGAACTACAGTTCCCAGAACGTTTCCAGAGAGCTGCAAAGGCCTAGAATGGCATCTGCTTAATCCTGGGGCTCAGATTTTAGCTGCTGCCCAGAGCATTGAGTCCTCTACTAGGGTAATGCACCATAACAAACCCTCCCTTTTAGACAAATTTTCTAGTCCATTGGTGCAAAGCAACTTGACAGATTAAAAACGGTTGGCATCAGATTTAAATTCACTGTCAGACAAACAGAATGTATCACTTTGTTATCACCACAATACTATAGATATGCTGTTTCAAGTGTTAACTTACCTGGTTTCTAACGCCAGAATTGAGTTAGTCTGAATGCTGTTAATGATTGCGCAACAGCTTGACCGCCATAATGAATGTGTTGATAACCGAATACCATAGTCATGTGTATGACTAGCAGGATCAGTGAAAATATTTGATATCAAGTACATTAACCAGTCAATGTAATACATTTAAGAATGTTCAACTGGTGTAACAAAGACTCTGTATACGTTTATATATAGTTGACGTTCAGGAAATGATGACCAGCATTAGTTTGTGAGGGAATCTATACCACGCTTCATTCCCGGGTCAACACTGTCATATGACCTGGTAAACTAAATAACGGGACGACATGCTGTGCTAGGTGACATTACGTCGCTAAACTGACAGCTCCACACACCAGTGGTGGAACCGTCATACGTTAGCTGTTAAGCCTTACTTTATATTTTCCACGTTTGTCAGGTTACCATTATTTTATTTATGCAAATATGTGTAGGTGTGGCCGTCCAGCGCCCTTTACCACAGGCAAGACATTGGTTGTTTTAACCATGGTCCACTGTAAATAGATGTTGGATAGGAGTATTTGCTTTCTTAATTTACCTTCTGTAGAAAAAGCAATAGATTCTATGCTTAGCACAGTAACAATGAGATCAAACATGTGACGGCTAGCACATGGAAAGTTGGTCACTTATGTCTACAGATAGTTTGAGCACGTTGGACGACGCAAAGTTTCAAGCGGCATACGTCGCACGTTTTCAACCATACCATAAACGAAACTAATTATGTGGCGGTGTCCCACGTCTTCTGGTACGAAACAAATCGCGTGCCGAAATGGTATCGCGGAGTTTGAGTTTAATTTACAGAAACGTAAGGTGACGTAATTGCACCACAAGTACGACATGGCTTCACGTTATTTGGCCGCACAACGTCGAGGTGGGGAGTTGGGTTATTTCTTCAATTGTGTTGCTTTACAGGCATCAGAGAAGTTGTGACGGGTGTTGTGTGCTGCTTCTTCTGCTGCTGCTGCACAGTGCGCGAGACGACAGTAGTGACGAGGCCGTCGGCTCTTCCACCCGAACTAGGCCCTGCTCACAGCCTACGCCGCATAAATAAAACATTTCCCCTCTTTAGAGTGTCTAAATGCCGATGTCTCCCAAAACATTGTCGACATCAAGCATCTAACATCAATATGTGATGCATTGAACTCTTATTTAAATAAACGAATAACTGATTTTACGCTATTTCTCGGGCCCGGGAGGGGGTGGTTGCCAAATGCTAGCTAGCTGTGTAGCTAGCTGCTAGCCAGCTCGCGCAAGGAGAGGAATGTTGGCTAGCGTTAGTTAGCGAGCTTAGCTCGTATAGCTACCTCGGAGACCTCGTCTTCGTCGCTGCCGGATCCCGGACCAGAAGAAAGGACGGCTGCTGCCGCTAGTTTGAAATCCAGTCTCTCGGCTGTAGGTCCACCAGGGTCGCCGTACAAACGTACTTTCTTTCCACCCACACCAATCCCAATGCCCCCGAGTCCGACTCCTCCTGGTGTTGCTCCTACCCCCATCCCTACCGCTGGGGAGCGAGGAGTCACCGAGTCAATCTCGTCCTCGAAGCCGTCCGTCAGCATTGCCGTCCCGGCTACTGCATCCTGCATACTTATATTCACAATACGTATACTGAAGAGCTTATTGTTTATTTAAACGTCCGTCCGGGCTTCTTTTTGTAGAATATAAGCGTGATTTTACTTCAGGGAATCCAGAAACTCTCCCGAAGCGAGGGTTGAGGAGGATCTCTTTCCCCCAGCCATTAACTTTCTAACAACCTAACACACTACGCACTGCTTCTCAGAAAGTCCACCTCTGATGAAAATCGCGGCCTTCCTATTGGTTCAGCTTTAAAAAACGCTAGAACCAATTGGTCTATACGGCTGCTCATCAAACGAAAGCCCGCAACGTCATGTTAGGTTTACCAATATCACGAGGCTGTAGAACGAACGTCAAGACATGACATGGTAGGCCAACTATACTGGTAGCTAGCTGCACTAGTCCCTGTAAAGTAGTCAGTTATAATTAATTTACTGTAATAGCGGGCGGCTGTGAACATCCATATTATTGGCATTCATTTAATTCAAGTTAATTTCACAAAATTACCTAATGAGTAACATTCAATGTTAATGAATAAATCCTTTATCTTTACTTGGGCTGCAGTTGTCGCGTTTGAATGTAATATTTACCTCTTCGCTTATACTTCCTAATTCGTTGGTAATAAAAAAGAAAAGGCGTAGTTCTTTACAATTTTAATTTAAGACATTTAGCCGAATACAGTTGTAATCGTATTTAGAAATAATTGAACAAATAATTAATTCGTCTTTTGCATCAGATATTTACAAAAGCGTACAAATATGAAGAAGAGGCACAGATAAGGTGATCAAAAGCAAGCAAATAAGCAAACAAACACAATATTCAGACGCTAAAGTGACAACAGGAAGTTCAACATTAGATTTCTGTTCATATGAAGCACAATATTAAAATAGACATTTGACCACTGAATGAAACGATTAGAGGCAGCCCATTGTCATTAAAGCGTGCCGAACCTTATCCTAAAAAGGTTTTAATCTATAAGGTGATTATTAATAAAAGACAAAAAAATAATAATTGTTTTCATGTTTTTGATGTTATGGTATTTTTTTAACCTCGCAGAAAAGAGGGAAAGGGGAAATGTGCCTGTCTCCCCCCGGAACCACACTTGTGTTATTCCTGTTGGACCTGCCAGTCCAAGATAATGAGATAAGAGATTACCACGATGTAGCCTATTATTAATATAACACACCTTGTATCCTAATTTTTAATTTTTTTAAATTTTTTTTTTTTGTTATATTTCAGTACAATAGTTGGTTGTAAGATACATTTAAAATTAGTTATCAATACTCGCACCATAATTAACCTAACTTAACTATCTGTTTACAAAAAAAAGGGATAATCAGTTTGTCGTATTTTGATAGTTTTTCTACATGACTAATATTTTTTATTGATTTAGGCCTATTAGCATTCAAAACCTGGAGTCATTTATTGCTTTACAGCCTCTATCGCCAGAGTAGTTCAGCCCTATAGTCAAATAAATATGTCGTACTAGTTAAACAGCCTACCTAACAAAAGCTGCAAAATTATACAATTCCTTTAGGCTCCTGAAAGTTTTCTTAAAAGTCATCCTGAATTTGATTGTGGTTGGATTATATCACTTGTCGTTCATCGACTGGTTTTATTTGTATCCGTTTTATTCTCATTGAACCTGTAAGCTATTAATGAAAAAAATAACTCAGAGGAACAACCATCAACCCTACTATTTAAAAATGAACTTGTTTAGTGATGACTTGAGTTATTTGCCAGTAAAATATATTTTAGTGTCTATCCATCGGTTGATTCTTAAAATCAAAGACTTGTACCAATACTAAAACCTTGTGATGTCCCCTTGGATGTTTGACCACAGTAGAATAAATATAATGCAAATTGATCAAGCTGCGTCTGGGACGCCTAACGTCATCAACTTTGGGCGTGAACCATCGCGTGAAGGAAGACCCGTGCGAACGAGGGAGGAGTTGTGTAGAACGGGTTGCCAGTTGAGAATCCGTTAACCCGAATATCCGTGTTTGATGAGAACCCTTGAGTAAAAAAAGCCCATTTTCCTTACTTCGACAACATCACAGGTGTAACGGATACCGAATCTTACGTTGTTTACAAAAACATTTCCTGCCAATGTTTATTCTTTCGTACCAGGATCCCAAGAGATATTGACGTTACCCAAAGGGGGGATGCTTTTCCCTTATTTGGCAACCTTTCCCCGGGCATTATCAGCGCTGCGCAAGTCGAGTCACTGAGGAACGAACTAAGTCTGCATTATTGGAAAGGTACTATTTTATTATCTACCTTACACATTACAGAGTTGTGACGTTGAATACTAGAAAATAACAATGCGTCAATTAGCAAAGTGTTCGGGTTTATCACTTAGCTCCTTAGCCATGCTAAAGCTAGCGGGCGAGCTAACGTTTACGGTAATAATGTGGCGCAGGCCGAAGGCCGCTTTGTTCTAGGGTGCGGTAGTTCGGTCCCGGGGCTCTATTTGATATCTGAAATTATCAAATATAACGTTACGTTATTGGAAGTAAGCGTAAAGTTAAGAGACTGCAAATGTTTTCATTCTACACATGATTGTATTCAATGTTTGAATATGACTTTGTGTTCAAAGGCCTGTGACAGATCATGGCAGATGAGGGATACGTGGTTCGCATAAGGGGGCTCCCATGGGCTTGCTCTGTAGATGAAGTACAGAGGTTCTTCTCTGGTAAGCAACCCTTTTTTTCACCCTTTCAATATTACATTGTTGTATTGTATCAGATTGCTGAAGTGCACAAGTTAAAAAACCCAAATCAATCCCTCAAATTCAGATTGCAAAATTGCAAACAATGCCACAAGCATCCATTTCACATACACAAGAGAAGGACGACCCAGTGGAGAGGCCTTTGTGGAGGTGGAGACTGAGGATGACTTGAAGATTGCTGTAAAGAAGGACAGAGAAACCATGGGTCACAGATATGTCGAGGGTGCGTATGCCTGTTCACAACTGCACCTCTCTCATTGATTCTTGAAATCCGACCTGAATGTCCCGGGAAATCGTTGAAAAGGTGTCTAAATATATTATCTATACACTTGTAGTTTTCAAGTCGAACAACGTTGAAATGGACTGGGTCATGAAGCACACCGGGCCAAACTGTCCGGAGACCGCCGGAGATGGGCTGGTCCGCTTACGTGGTCTTCCCTTCGGCTGCAGCAAGGAGGAGATTGTCCAGTTTTTCTCAGGTATACATCAGTCCGACCCACTGATTCATTTGTAGGGTTTCCCTGATGGTTAGGTTGATGAGAGACTGTGGTATCTGCCCTGTTAAACCCACTGAGCAGTTTCTTGCATCAGATGATAATGAACTTTTCAGAAATGCATACCATCTAAATCATTTAAGCTGAAGCCAAAAAATACGCTGTACCAATGATGACAAGGAATGGAATTCGCACATGAAACGAAAGCTTTACCTCAAAGATGGGGGTCTTTCTTCAGGTCCTCGTCTTTTCCCTTTCATAACCATCTTTGGAACAGACATACATCACACTCGAATCCAACCCTTGTATAAACTTTCTGAAATAAGTAATTCTAGTTAACTTTCTGTTCAATTACTTGCTGGTTCTATCGCTGCTAATATATTTGCCTTTTTTACATTTTCCTCATGACACCAGCCCAAAGAAAGCGCTTCGAGCATGTACATTATCAGTTACTGTAATTTAAATCAAACCTCAAAAGCAAGCTGTTGTCCAAACCTCCTCCTACAAAACTTCAATGATGGCATGCCCTCTCACCTGCCGTCCTTTTTCCCTATTTATATCCTTCTATCCTCTCAACCTTCCTTCTTTCCACCCCAAATGACCATAGGATTTACAGTACCTAGTCTTAACCTGACCAGTCTCCAGTAAACGCTCACCTGGTATGTGTGTTGATGTGTAGAGTCTCCTTAAGTTTTCTCTCTTTCTGTAGAGAAAGTGATCTCTCTGTGATTGGGCATGTGATTTAATGTGTCCCCTGCTGGGGTTATCTGTCCTTGGGTTGAAGGGTTGGAAATCGTGCCAAATGGGATTACATTGCCGGTGGACATCCAGGGGAGGAGTACGGGGGAGGCCTTCGTGCAGTTTGCTTCACAGGATATAGCTGAAAAGGCTCTAAAGAAACACAAGGAGAGAATAGGGCACAGGTGGGGATGGTTGGTTGGTTGGCTGGATAAGTTGCTTTTCTTATGGTGTGCACCTTCAACACGTGAACCCTAATGAAGAACTTGACACTACATTCATACTGATATGATAAGACTAATGCAAACACATTTCTATTTAGACCAATGATTAAAAGCTCATGTATTCAAACACCCATATATTTGAACACGCAATAGACTTACTGCCATGTAGCTACAAGTTATTACATATTCACCATTTTAATGGGAAAGTTAGTGCTCTGGCACCTTTCTGGTTCAAGACAGAATTCTTGGTTTTAGAGCACATGGCGATTACTGTAATTACCACAACGACGGTGCCTCGGCACTAAATGGTATCTGAGGTTGACAATTGGGAGTCTCACAGGTGGTAAAGTCAAAAGGGCGGCAGTACTCAAGGACATGGAGCCCACTGTTTCCAGGTAATGCTTATAGTGGGTTGCAGAAGGGGCACGGGCCCTCTCTGTTTCCCTTGAACCAGGACAATCGCTGTCATGTCACGGACACAGGATCCGCTTATACTGCACAATATTTAAAACAGCATCCTTCAGGTAACTATAATAAAAGTGTATAAGCAAATAAAGCCCTATCCAACTCTGGACACTATTGTTCCTTAATGGATCATACTGTGACACCAAGAACAATTTCTAGCACAATTTCTCAGTATTAAGACCATGCAGCCTCTTCTTGAAGGAGCGCGGTCCATTTGCAGAGTGTTTACTGGGGTATCTGTATGCTCCCAGGTACATTGAGATCTTCAAGAGCAGCCGCGCCGAGGTGCGTACCCACTATGAACCCCAAAGGAAGCCCATGGGCATGCAGCGTCCCAGCCCCTACGACCGGCCCTCGGGTGGCGGTCGCGGCTACAACATGATGGGCCGTGGGGGATCGTACGACCGCATGCGCCGCGGAGGCTACGGAGGTGGTGGAGGTACGGGAGCGCAATAGGATTCTGCAATGGCTGCACTTCCCACTAGTTACAAATGCTTGCTTGCTTTACATCCTGCTGTGTGTATGAGGAATGGGGCAATCCGGCCTCCGTGTGGTCTGGTGCTAATCTTCATGACATTATGTCTATCCAGGTGTATCAGACGGACGCTATGGCGACAGTAGCTCCTCCTTCCAGAGTACAACGGGACACTGCGTTCACATGAGGGGCCTTCCATACAGAGCGGCCGAGACGGACATTTACAATGCAAGTCATGGCATATGAAGCCACAGCGCCATGTCAATTCTCCTGAAGCAGTTGCATGGTATTTACTGTTTGGCGTCTCCCCATACCTCCCATAGTTCTTCTCTCCGTTGAATCCGGTGCGGGTCCATATTGAAGTGGGTCCTGATGGCAGGGTGACTGGGGAGGCCGATGTAGAGTTTGCCACACACGAGGATGCGGTGGCAGCGATGTCCAAGGACAAGGCCAACATGCGTGAGTGTGCCGTTTGGACGGCGCTATCAAGTTATTCCCTTTTAGGTCTCTGGCAACCACTATCATGACTCCAGAGGGAATATATTTTGAAATGAGGGTGTGTCTTTGTCCCTTCTAGAGCACCGTTACGTGGAGCTGTTCCTCAACTCAACATCCGGAGGAAGCAACGGTGCCTACAGTAATCAGATGATGGGTGAGAAGGACCCCAAATTCTTATAGTCCTTAAGGCCTTTTCATTATCAATATCAGTTGAGTGCAGTCACTCTAAACTCGTGGTTGTCCTGTTCTTTCTTTCAGGTAACCAGTCCTCCTATAGTGGAGGTCAAATGAGCTCTGGCTACTCCAGTGGATACAGTAGCCAGGGCAACATGGGAGGCTACAATGACTACAGTGAGTGTCAACTACGCAATGCCCGGGCTGTGGCATATAAAAACATTTACTGAGACTTCTACCATCTGCACCGTTCCTCAGAGGCACAGCCTCCCCTGAGAACATTTTGGTTACTGAGCGTACATTGATTTATTTTTCCCGTGGCTCTATTGAGCATGTTCTCTCTCTCGTTAGGTAATCAGGGTGGAATGGGCAGCAGTTACTATGGAGGTGGGGGAGGAGGTGGAAGCAGAAGTTCCATGAATGGTCATGGGGGAGGATGGTGATTGTAGAGGGCTTGGCTGGTTTGTGTCTGTGTTTTTCTTTACTTTTTTTATGGTTGTTTGCTGGACGTTACTGGAGATGTAAATACACCGATACATGGCCGGGTGCACCAAAGGGTGGTCTAAAAAAACGGAATAGCGACTGGATTTGTTTTTAGTGCTCCGAGGATTTTGCTACAAGGAGTTTGCAGAACAAAGAAGCACCATTATGTTTTTCTTCCTTGCTTTTTTTTTTCCAAATTGGATACTTCAAACTTTGCTTAACTTTACCAAGAAGTCATTTAATATAATTGCTGAAGTTATCCGTAAAAGTGCATTTTTGCATTGACCATTTTAAAATGAGTACCGGAGTGCATGAACAAACTAATTGTTTGTAAATATGTCTGGAATCCTGTTTAACCCCGTACCTGGTTTAAGCTTTTTATTTGGGGATCGTTAATATCAATTTACAAGTAATCTAGCTGAAGATGTTTTTCTAAAGGTGTACATGCTGTTAGGCCAGAGGCTTCTTCTAGAGGGCTACAAAGTTAAGTATCAGAATTCTTGCTAATGCAAAGGTTTCTACTGCTTCAACTACCATTTGTATTTCCTGTGCACAAGGTTAATAAATTGGTCTGGATTCATTGAGTATTGACAAATTTCCTTTTTATTCCAATCAACCACCAGATAGAAAATGTCAACATGCCAGCTCTAAGAAAATGGACATACATTGAGGTGTAGGTTTGTTAGGGGGGGTTAGTCTTTCTGTATGCTTTGATTTAGAATGAAGTCTTGATGTAGTACATAGTGTTGCTTATTTCAGAATCAACCTATCCGCTGTGCGCTTAAAACGCGGAGGGAAAAATTCTGGCCTGAAAGTAAGATTATATTTGTATTATAAAATGTTATCAACTGATGGCAGTAATGTCAATGACAAGGGTTAAAAAGCAAGCTTCAAAGCTGATGGTGATTGTTAGGTGACATTTTTCTATTTTCTTACAACCTGTGTGTAAGCAATATACAGACCTTTGCCAATATTAAACTAAACCTGGATTAGGACAGTGCAACTTCAGCAATTTTATTTCATGTTATTCATAAAACATGGGTTCTTAAACACTACAAAAAGAAAAGGTAGTCCACATACAACGGTACCCATAAGAGATGCCTTGCAAATAAAGAGTATCCCACATTAATACTTAAACTTAACTGCTTAAGTGTACCCAAAATCATGGTGATGAGTAAAAATCGGTATTACACCGGGTATTTAAATGGGAGTCGTAGAAAGCCTCAGTATGAAACTTGGAACTGACTGTGTTGTCAGGAGGCGCCTGTGGAGGAGCTTCTCTGCAGTAGAAGGGAGTGGCAGATGTCGCAGACGCGCACAGGCCGCGGGTACGACGGCAGCGCCAGCTCATTGGCAGAGCAGGTGTTGCAGTAGATGTCTCCACAGTTCCGACAGTGGTGCTGAAACCAATTAGTGTTACGCATCGCAGACCACTGAAACTCAAAATAAATAAAAGAGGAAATGAGTGAATGTTGTTCACCTTTCTACGAGAGATGGAGAACTCTTTCTGGCAGTGCTTGCACTCTGTGGCCTCGTCGTCTTTCAGCCAGGCGTGACCCTGATTCAGGAGCAACATGAATACCATACAAGAATCCTACTAGGCAGGACAGTACTTACCATTGATGCTAATATTTTTTTATTCATTTTTTATCATTGAGATTACACTCAAATAGTAACACACGCCTGGGCTAAACATTTTAACTATGTACATCTGAGTCTATAGTGTGCAACTATAGAGACTCAGATGTACATAGTTTGAATTTATACTATATCATTTCCATCCCTTGTACTTTAACCCAGACAATGTTAACAAAAATAATAAATCGCAAATAATAATGAAAATATAAAAAGCCATCTCATTTCCAGGTTTGTTTGTGTTGTTGCTTCCTGGAACATAAACCTTACGTTGCTACATTTTGCATAGATCTAGTCATGTAACTCTGTTCACATCTCCGGTCAAGGTTGTTGTGCCCTTACGTTAAGCATCATTTTAGCAACAAGGAATAACATCAGATAAAAAACGTTTTTTTATTTTACCTTCAGGGCTTTATTGACCTCCTTGAAGTCCTCCATCTTGAGTTTAGATCTTCAGGGGAGAACAGAAAAAAAAAGGTGTCTGTCAGGGTATCGTAGATGTCCGTAAGGGTATGGTATGTAGGGATACAACAGCCCAGAAGGAAAGGTGCATAGAAATGGTACAAACTGGCTGAGGTGCAGGCCCATCTCCTGTAACGCCTGTTCCTGCTGCTCACACCTCTGCTGGAGCTTGGTCTTCTCCTGCTTCAGGTCTTTCAGCTCCTAGATGGTCAAAAGACAAGGAAAAAAATTCCGGTGGGTTATCATACATATCTTATCATATCTTGTAACCGAAAGGTTGCTAGTTCGAGCCCCAGCTCCTCCTAGCTGTGTGTTGAGGTCTCCCTGAGCGAGACACTTAACCCTAACTGCTCCTGATGAGCTGGCTGTCGCCTTGCATGGTTGACCCTGCCGTCAGTGTGTCAATGTGTGCATTAACCGATGTAAGTCACTTTGGATAAAAGCGTCTGCTAAATGCCGTAATTGTAACTATGGGCAGGGTATGACCTAGAATATGTCTAAACCTATGACTGGAATTTCCATCTTGTGTGAGTGTCCATGACTTGAAACTTAATCAACTGTACGTATGTTTAAAGGGAGGAGGGCAAACTGACCATATGCAGTCCCTGTAGTTGTTGCAGCTGTGTGCGGAGCTCTGTGCTGTTGTCCTGTTCCCTCTGGAGAGCTCTCTGCAGGCTCTGCCTCTGCTCCTTCTCACTGCACAGATCCGTCTCCAGTCCAAGCCTGGGCACAGAAGAGGACCCCTCAACGGTACAATAACAACTGTAATATACAATCCGCCCATGCCTGGAAACTATGGATATGAATGACTTATCAAATGGTCTTTGAAAGGTGACTTAGGTGACTAAATGAGGAAGCGTTTGTTATTTTTAGCAAACTTCCTCTAGCTTCCAAGAGTATTCACCTTAGTGTGTCCAGGTCTGACAATTGTTTCTGCAGAGTTTCTGCTTTGCCCTCCAGCTCGAACCTCATGGCTTCATCTGACTGGTCGCACTGCGTACGCTCTGACTCAGACCTCTGCAGTCTAAAAAAAAACACAGACAAAATAAAATGACCCAATTTTGATCATTTAGAGTGGGCACCTCATTATTTCAAAACGTGTATATTCCAGACGTTAATGTAGAGAAACGCCTGCCTCTGCTCAAGCTCTATCATGGCTCTCTCCATTTCACCCATGCTCTCCTCCAGCTGACTAGCCTCCTGCTGCTTCTTCAATGCCTCTCGCTGGGAGTCCTGTAAGGAAACACATGACGTGTGGGTGTCCCGTGTGAGGGTGGAGTTCTTGTATCTCCATACAGGAAAGGCAGCGCTGTGCGTGTTTGGATACCTGCGCTTTGTGGAACATCTGCAGGTTAAGGGTCTTGACTTGGTCGAGTTGGAGCCGCAGAGCTGCGAGCGTGTCCTGTTTCTCATGCGTGTCTTTCTCCAGAAGCCTCATGGCCACCTCCATCTCCTGCTTTAGTCCTACCTGCAGCTCCAGCTCCCGCTCCAACTCCTTATTTAATGCACACACACACACACACACTCAGTTCTGAGGTCTGACTCCAACCTAATAAACCAAATCCATCCTTCAAACCAGGCCATCATCTAACCCTTTAATCTCTGTCTTAAAGGTCCCATGACATGCCACCAGGAATGAGTGTGATTAGCCGTTACAAGCCGTTTTGAAAATCAGGCTCCTCTGACATCACAATTGGGCGTGTGTCCACCTAGATGTACGCGGGATAGAACAGTCTACCAGCCTACCCAGTGGACTGTAGCAAACGTTGCTCATCTATTCGCCACACATCTAGGGTCAGAAGGGACAGATTTTCAAAACGGCTTGTAACGGCTAATCACACTCACACCTGGTGGCATGTCATGGGACCTTTAAGGCATACCCCTTGTTGAGAAGACAGTTTCTATAGGGTCCAAGTGCAGTTGGACTATGGAAGAGGAAGTTACTATTTAAACTGCGTCCCTCCATGTCAATGAATATAACATCCCTGCCATTTTATTTGTTTGGTTTCCACATTTTATAAAATGGAAGACCGGTGGTCAAATGTTGTAATTTAGCATACAGTATCCGACCTGCCGAATGCGCTTCTCTTCCTTGTACTGTGTCCACACAACGTTGTACATTTCATCCAGGCCCTGGCGGCTCTGTTTGTATGTCTCCAGCTCAACCTGGCTATCCTGGAGAGTCACCTGGAATCAAACCACACAACAGTGTTAGAAACATACGTTCACTTCCAATGGATTGCATGCAAAAGGGAGAACAAATGAAATAAATCAAAACTAAGAAAACACTGCTCACCTCTTCCTTCCTCTGGCTGGACTGCAAGATAACCTCATTCTCTTGTTTCAGGGTATGCTGTTCTTCACACAAAGAGTTTATTCTATCTGTGGCTGCAGTCAACTAGAAAAATAAATAAAAATCACACCCACATTTGTGTCATTACCCTAAATTGGATTGTTCAACGGGAAATTAACCATTGGTCCTTGAACGGATCCAAATCCAACCAAGCCATTGTTAATTGGACTATGGCTACGTTGGATAAGTTGAAAATAAAACCCACCTCATCCACAAGTTTGTTGTTGGTCTTCTCTAGGGAGTCCATCTTGGCCTGGAGGTCAGTAACTGTGCCACTCAGGTTGCGATTCAACTCCTCAATATAGTGCTTCTGATCCAATATGGCAGTCATCTTTGATTCACTGGTTTTTGAAGAAGAGGTAACCGGTGTTTACACTTATTACTTCTAACAAACCATCAATATAAATCAAGTCGACAAACATCAGAATGCAGTTGAGGTAGGACACTCACTCCTTGGGCGTTTCAGTGTTGGCAGTATCTTTCAGGTACAGGGAGAAGTCAATGACTGCCACCTGTTAAACGTAAACAATGACCAAGATCAATAAATGCTGTCCATCCCATTCCACCCAGCTGAAAATCACAGAGACTGCTGCAGCCAAAGCCATTGCATAAAGTATGCTTCTTTGTCCATCTCTTACCTGAGAGTCCAGATCCTCCCCTTTGATACAAAGGTTTGCATCAATGACATTGAGGCCAACCAGAAGTCCTACAATCACAGTCCCCTCATCTTCTAGCATTAATGATCCCGGTTCATAGAACTCACTGCAAAAAAAGAACAGTGTCACTGGCAAGTGATGACAATGAAAGAGCAGGCAGGAAGGCATACATCCCATCTACAAAGGGGGGGGGGGGTTATAATATTGAAATAGGAATGTGTAAATTATAATCAAGTCCAGTTGCTGGAAACCAGCATCTCACCTCAGGAGATCTTTGTGATCCAGCAGGGCTTTCATATAATCTGCCAACTTTTTTTGCATGAGGGCCAAATGTAGCCAGGCTCTCCCTCGACCTAACCCTGTCCTGAAAAGGGAGAGGCAAAATTAAGAGATTAATAGATCTCTTCACCAGAGGTTGATTTCAGCAGCACCACACAGCATAATAATTTACTAATGGAGGAATTGGAATTTTTGTCACTTTTTACAACTCACTTAAGACTAGGAAGGTCTCGAGCACTTGTGGTTATGTCAGTGGACTCTGGACACAACTTCTCCACCATTTCCAGTGGCCCCCAGATTGATTTGCTCTGGCCAATAAATGACTTCTTTACTGGAAAAATACAGAAAGGTAAGGGGCGATGAATGTGGAGTGGTGATTGGTTCTTCGCTTGAAAATAAACAGCAAGAAACCATGTTTTTTTCTTTACAGTCAAGTCTTACCTTTCAGCCCATGTTTCAGACAGCTCTCCAGAACAACAAAAAACTGCTGCAGTGGAGGGTACTCAGAGTCCAAAGTTCTGCCCAGACTCAGAGAGGACTGGATTAATACTTTAATACTAAGCTTCATCATGCTCAGAAGGTTGGACCTCTCTATCGACATGGGGCTTTTAGTTGGCAAAGCTGAAAACGGTACAAAGTCAGAAGAGTTAAAGTGTGCTTTTTTTTTGTAAGTACGAATTGAAACAAATGTATTTGCAAGCGGGGAGGCACGGAAGAGCTAATCATTAGGAGCCATGAGATGCAATCAGTCAAGTCACTGAGACCGCTTGACGGGTGATAATTCGAGATAATTGATCCATATAATGAAGTTGGAAACCATTGCATCATGTGACCTGTTTGAGCTTGACATATAAACATGGCAAAGAGGAAGCGAGCAGATTAACGATGGAGTCCGCAAACTAATGATAACGATCATAAACTGCGAGCTTTGAATATGAAAACAAGCGTGGTTGTAAATAACAAACCTGTGAGCATTTTGGCACGGCTGCAGTCATTTTCAGGGGGTTTCTCGGTCGCAGAGCTGATGGATGATAATGATGTGGAGTTTCTGAGAGAAGCACCGTAGCTGACCCCACTGCTGATCGTCTCCGTTGCCTTTCGGGCCAGCGAGAAAATTGGTGCAGTCCAAGTGCTCTCAGCAATGGGTTCATCATTCTGAACCTGTTCGTCAGTTGGTTCTTTGCTGTAGGTAGAAACTTCTAAAACTTCATGTTCGGTCTGTTTTGCTTCACCATCCTCTAGGGCTGTGTTTATTTCTGCTGCCTCGTCGGCCATTTCTACCAGTTAGCACGTGACTAGACCAGAGCAATCGCATCCGATGCGAGACTCGATCAGTCGTAATAAATCGACGCATGTCATGAGCTCAGATGCTTTTTTTCCAGAAGACATTGCACTTATCATCCTTATACCTTGAAGGAAGGTGTTTTAAATATTGAAAAAAATTATATATATATATATTATAATTTTTCGAGCGATCTTATTGATCAGATTAACCCCACAATATATTGGGTTTTTTTTAAACCCCTCAACTTTAAGAGGGGTTGTATCAAGTTTATTATAGCCATTTCAACATTATAGAAAATACAGTTGATAGGAATGTGTTTTGGTATGCTCACATGTATCACACAGCAACAATAACAACACAACATAACAAGACAAAAAGCAAAAAACGGCACATAAATAACAAGGAGTACAACACTTAACACACATAAAAAACACACAATGCATGGTTCGCAGAGAATTGCAGCAGTAAAGCACAGTACATAGTGCAAAAACTGCAAAGTGAGGTAGACCATAAAGACCGTAAAGTGCTTAGTGCTTGTTCAAGTGGCGTAGATAGACCTATCCCTAAAGCGTGATGTTTTACTTGTGATGCTTCGGTACCTCCTCCCTGATGGTAAGAGTGTGAATAAGTGGTGTGCTGGATGAGAGGGGTCAGAGATGATCTTTCTAGCTTTCCTGGAAATTCTGGTGCCATAGTGCGAGCCTATGGTAGGCAGACTACAGCCAACGATTCTAAAGGGTTGAGATTTTCGGCCAAATATTGTACAATATAGTAATTTGATTTTGCTATTCTGACTGATGAAATTCTAACAAACATAACCCATGACGACAGCAATGTCGGTGGTACATGATACTATTTATTGATTTGTCATATGAAACTACGCATCTTGAATGTCGATTGGATTGTAGATCCTGATCCTGAGTCCTGAATAAGAATTTCTACCAGAAAAAAATCAATAGACTCTGGCTCCGCTTATTTTGTATCTGTACGTTTTGGAACATTAAAAAATAACCACTTACCATAACATGTTTCTTACTAACCTAATACCACTAACCAAATTGAATAAAATTAATAGATTTGTTTGACGCAGTTACACATTTTAACCAGAAGGTGTCAGGCAAACATAGACAACAAGACTGGGTGAATTGGGGTGCGCTGGCAGCAGTTCAGTGTGAGTGGGGAGCGCCAGCAGGAGGTCTGTTCGCTCACCACTAATACTCATTTCATCACCACGTGTTCCTATGAGTTGTTTCAGCCGATTGCAAAAACAACATTTGGAAGTAATTAAATTAAACACATAGTCCTCAACATATTGGGTATTCCCCACACATTGTCACATGTTCTTTTTTATGATAAAAACACATTTTATTTTATTCTCATTTCCCAATGAAAGAGTAAAGAAGAGGTGCTACAAAGTGTTTATATTCTATGGCCTGGCTCCAGCTAGAAGATCAATCGTTTATGATTGACAGCTGATGGCGGCGAATGATTGACAGCTGGTGATTGAGGTTTTCCTGTGAGTCAGAGATCAAATCCAATGTTAAGTCCTCAACTGATTTTAAGCTCCAGCGATTCAGCCCAGATCAATTAAGCATAAATCATTACGAAATATGTACACCCAAGCAGAGAAGTCAGACAAACTGTCCAAGAAACATTACTTTAAACTAGAAAAGTTGAAGTTAAACTAAAATATGTTTGATTTATTTATTTGGTAATTGATTAGCTTCTCAAATGTCTCAATATATTACGTCAACGCAGATGATGCCATCGAGACAGCTGTTATACATCTCTGTCCCTTCAGTCTGGTTCTGTATTCCGCTAGCTGCAGATGACGTGTTCAAATCCTTCCATCACTGTATTCATTTAGGATTGTGTTGAAGCTCATGTCTAGCCATTACCAGATGTCTTGTAGTGCAAGAATATGATGCACACTGTCACTCTCTCACTCTGTCTCTCTGTCCCTGACCAAAACCACCTGTTATGTAGTGGATCCTACCCGTGCTTACAAACAACCAATAAGCAGAGGCAAATCTTGTGTGTTCAAAAACAGAAAATAATTTTAACTCAAGCAGCGTTATGGACTCTGTTACATTCATATGTTTAGTCACATGCTCACGTCACCCGACCCCAACCATCACTTTTACCATTCTCACATCGTATTGTATGGCTACATGGGTAGCATTATACAAAAAGCTAAAGAATCCAGGCTACAATAGTCAGTACTCCCTCTTCCTGCGGAATAAGCCGGCATTATGAGGATGTAAGTCATTCCTGTGGCATTGTAGTTCCTGGGTGACTAAATCCCTGTTGTTCCACCTTATGATGACAGACTGCACTCACGTATTCTTCCATTTGTACTGATACTTCAAGATACCTAAGATCATTGTATTGCTTAATTAGCTTTCAGCTGTCCTACTGAATCATTTAAGTATACACAATATGATGAGCACTTGCATACAAATAGGCTACTCAACCAACAGCAATATTGCCCAATGGGTTGGGACATAAAATTACAAATCTTCAAAATGAGTTGAAAAACAAGTTTTGTTTAACCACTGTGTAATACCAACAATATATTGTGTGACATTTCAATTTTTTTATTATGGGGTATCCTTCCATTAAATCAAATTACAGAGTGCAACAGGGCATATTCATTTTACAAGGAAGACTAATCCAATGAGTGAAATAATATGTACACTTTAGTCAAGAAAAAAAGAACAGTATTTAAGAAATCACCCCAAAAATGTAAAACATTTGTCCAACATGTAGGCTAGCATAAATAATGTATTGGGAGCCAGCTTCCTATGATGGGCGTGGTTTGTAAAATACTATAAATACTGACGTCTCCCTGTTCGTACGCTCCTTAACCTACCGAGTCGGAGAAGTCTGTGCCACGCGAGACTCCTCATCTCTTCACGTTGAACATTGAAGCATTCTCCGAGTGATTTCATCGCCATTTACAACGACGAAAACAACAACAAGTATCAACTGGGAGTGAAGGAAATACTATTGCTTAAACCATTATTTATTCTTTTTTTTACTTACTTTTTACCTGGAATTTAAAGACATGAGGATCTTCAGAATCGCGCTCCTGCTCGTTCACGCCTTTGGTAAGTTTTTCTTTGGACGTTGCGAATGTATCCCTCTCCAACTTATTTAGTTATGTTCTAATCTTGTCATGCGTAAACGCTCGCTGTGTTGGTTCTGTTGTTCTGGAGGTATCCTTGTGTATATTGTTAACCATGACCTTTACGTCATGCAAACTGTATAGTTTACAGAGCGACGAAATATTGTCTGGGAAAGCTATTTCAAAACGAATCGGGTCATCTCTCTTATTTTAGAGTACCATGCTTAATGTAACTGGATAGTTTTATTTTTAACTCGTATTCTGGACTGGCATTTGCTAACTGTCTATTTATGAAAATTCGGCGGAGCACGACAGGTTTCCCGTACCCACACAACTTTTCGCATCACAAAATTATCCATTCCTCTTGTGTCTTGAGTGCCAATCCGCGCGCATTACGCGCGCCATGCGCTACATGTTCTGACTTGCCTTCGCCTGCCACCCTACTCCATGCACGCACACACGCACGCACCTATAAACACACACACTCACACTCACGCTCACCATTCTGCTTCATCCATTGTAAGCCATTCCAATTGCCAATTGGTTACGGGGTTAATTTATGTCATGTTTATTTTTGTTTGTTTTTCGTTTGCTTTCCTTTAGTGGCGTCGCGGCTAACAAGTGGCGCAGCGGTGCATGACAGTGAAAGGCACCATACGGCTGTGATCAACCTCCTGGACACACGGAATGACAGGATAGAGGAGGACAACGCAGGTGTGGCGAGGACCACCGCCGATTACGACAACAGTTACTTCTATGAAGACAATTATGACGAGGAGGAGGACTATGAGCTGTCTGGAGATGTGGGCCTTCCAAGAGGTAGGCCTAAAAAACTTTGTCCCCTGAACTTCACCCACTAGTGTTCATGTCTTGTTGTTTTTACTTGCAAAGCCTTTGCCATTTTTTTAACATTGTCTTCCTCCCGCTTCAGTCGCTATGTCCAGCAAGCCGAAGGACAGTGCCAGCATTCTGTCAGCGGAGCGGGCTGAGAGGCCTCAGAAGAGGGGGAAAGGCAAGAAGAAGGGAAAGGGCCAAGGGAGGAAGAGGAATCCATGTCTGAAGAAGTACAAGAATTTCTGCATTCACGGCACCTGCCATTATTACAAGGACCTCCGCGCGCCTTCCTGTGTGTAAGTATAGACCTAAGTTACGTTTTTTAAATTAAATTCAAGACGCTGACTTCACTTAATGCATAGCGACTCATCACGATGACAGTGCTGATGAACTGCGCTGTTGTCTATAGATGCCTTCCGAGCTACTCCGGGGATAGGTGTCAGTTCTTCACCCTATCTGTGGGGGTGAAGCCAGAGGAGGAATACAGCCGGACCACGGCCCTGGCGGTGGTGGCGGTGGTGTTGTCGACGCTGTGTCTCACCATCATAGGCCTTCTATTAGCGCTCAGGTATGTACAATGCACGCACGCACACACACAGACAGACAGACAGACAGACAGACAGACAGACAGACAGACAGACAGACAGACAGACAGACAGACAGACAGACAGACAGACAGACAGACAGACAGACAGACAGACAGACAGACAGACAGACAGACAGACAGACAGACAGACAGACTTCACATGCACTGCAAAACTCATTGAACATACCCAGTAAACAACTGCATGCGGTACTACAATACTCGCCTACAACACACAGATATGAGATTTTTAACCGGGTTT
>OOFH01006173.1:2659-17693 GCA_900323355.1 Merlangius merlangus
TATGTGGTGGAGGTCTTCCTCGTGTTCGTTCACAGACCGCCGTGTACAGTTTCAGTTTGTCAGGTATTTTGTCCGTGCCTCTGGATTAGCCCCAATCCCTGAGCAATTATCCTTCAGACGTAATGCACAGCAGAGCATGTAATACAGAGGTCCCCTGTAGGTCACACCACTTCTTCCCATTGGCTAAGAACAATGTGAGAGAGAAAGAAGAGCAAAAATTATATTTCTATGCTGCCTGATTTGCATGGAGGCTGTAAGCGCTGAAGCCTTAAGTGAAGAACAATGTGGTACAATTCGGAAAAAAAGGACTGTCTTTCTATAGGATCTTTAGGGATTTCTTTATACCAGGGTGAGGCTGTTTTAAATTAACGCAAAAATGATTTCAAGGCAAACACAAAATAACCTCCCACGCTTAACATTAGGTAATTTTAACATGGAGAATATTGCATATTTGCTCTTAGATTGTCATACATGTCTGCCACATCTTTATTGCAAAAACAGTGTGAGATGTTGACTGATTTGCAGGGCAGGATAGTCCTATAGTTATGCTGTTTCGTTTAGGGCCAGACAGTTCTGGGTTCAAATCACAGTGACTCCAGTCTGCCTGTATGTGTGTTTTTTGAAAGAGGCCAAACCCTTTCCCCGCTGGTTCATTTGTGAATCTGGATTCACTGTTGCGGCTTTTGATCAATGTGTACTCACAAATTAATGGAAAGCAAGCCTTCACCAGACTGAACTGTATGCTGAAATTGTTAATCTTTTAGACATGAATCTACTTTTAAGTGTTACCTGCAAATTATATTTAAGGGAATGGCAGTAACTAATAGTAAATATGATTTGACGCAGAGATGGTAAATTGAGAAAAATATTGCAATTGTAACTTTTAGTTCTCCGCTGTAGACAAGCTGTGGCGTGTCACCAGGTAATGACTCTTTCAAATTGACTTGTAGGGTAAGGAGATTAAGGAACGGCACAAATATTCCCCATTCATCATAATATTAAAATGTATATGCATGAAAAGTTTTATCTCTTAATTGCACTATAAATCACAATTACACCATCCAGATATACAACATTTTGTGGTACACTTTAGAAAATGCCTCATAGGATGTTTTAATTATCTTTAATTAAAAGGCAATTATATTTAAATATTTTTCTGGTAGGAGACATGTTCGGGGGGGAAACACAAGTTGGAACCACTTCTGTTTTTCTCGGTTCTCATCAACCTCGACCATGTGACCAATGTTCCAATCCACGGGCTCAATCAGGACAAATGCACTATTAGCTTTGTAATGAGACAGCCTAACAACAGAATTAATGGCTGTGTTGAAAATGGTCGTCCCCAGTGATTCTTTGAAAGGAAAGTGCAAGCGGAACCCGACTACACATTCTGGGATAAACCAATAACATTGGTTGCATTCACAGAATTTAAGATATAGTTAATAATTGGGCCATATCGAACTGATTATGCGGTAACGATTTGCGAACTTGGTATGTTTACTCTTTTGCAAATTATGTACAAGACCCAGGACCTTGGCCTTTCTAATATTATTAGGATTAATTTATTATATATATATATATATATAGCAAGCGGTCAGAATGAGAACTTGTGGTCTAGAAACCTGAAAAGTGGACTCAGACAAGGTTAAATGCTTTGCTTTCCCCCCATTAGGTTCCTACTCTGCTAAGGAAAGTTTATGTTTGCTATCTGTGTTTTTTTTTTGGCATGTTATGATTCTGAGTGCATTTTCTAGGGAGATAGAAGAAAGACACAGGTGTTTGTGTCATTATGTGTTAACAAAATGGCGCTTCTATGTTGATGTCAGAGCGGGTTGTGACACTCACAAACAATACATCATATTTGGACTGCACTAACTGGTAGGTTTATCTACCCATCATGCATCTGGTTAGATAACTCAACTTCTCATGTCACTCTAGGGTCGATTTGAAAGGGCTGTTGTAATGAAAAACGACAAAATAATGGGTAAGAACGCATTTTCTGGCACATTCCGAAGCAAATAAGGCATGCATAGGCTCTTTGTATAGAATATAGGCCAATGTCGAGATAACCTTAGCCACTGTTCTCCATAGAGGTTTTTGGAAGCATCTCGACATTAATAAACTCAGTGACACCTCCAGGACGGATGCATTCCTCCGTAGGTTCTTCTATTACGGCTCCTGATCTGCAAGGATTTTCCTGACTGCGTTTATGATGAAGTAGTCAAGTGATCATCTGCCCGTCACCGCTCATCCATTATATTAATTGCATTCCTGTGACATAATTGCCGTCTCCCAACAATGGATCCTCACTGCCTCTCGGAAACCTAATTGAGTCTGAGCCAAAGTTTGGTTCTCCGAGGGCTAGACCTGATCTCAAGTACTTAGATTTTCTTTTCTTTCTTTTTTTTGGGATCCTTAATGCCAGCCTTCCCCCTGCCTTTCTTCCTCTCCTGACTACTAAATGGTGTTTGATCAGTGGATTGGAGCCGACTGGGGCTTCTGAGTTTTCCTAACCTTTCGATTTGACCAACTGTCAAAGGTTAGGTTAGGTTTTAAAGTACCTCATTATGTTGCACACAGGAAATCGGTGTTGGTAACTTTCTTCTGCCCAAAAACAGTGCAGGATATTCTTAAATATATTGATCGTTTGTGACTACCACATAACGAAGGGAATGTAAAAGAAGATGTACTCTGTCTTTTGTGTTTTTGTATGCTCAAGATGTTATTCCCCTAGCCCCCCCCTCTGAAAAAGAAAGTCTTGTTGGGACACCGAAGCTAGAAGATGTTATTCTCTCGTGGGTAATGAAAGGTTCCTAGTCAAGTCCGTCAGGAATCTCAAGGAAGCTCAGCAGAAAAGAACACAGGACCTTGGAGTTGCCTTTTCTTTGGGTAAAATAACAAACAAGCCCTAAAAACCCACAGCAACAAGATTTTAGTTTTTCACAATCACATACTTTAAAATATGTGATTATCTGCTGAATTGCAGACTTTCTATTGTCCAATATTTGCTCTAATGATGTCCTCCATGTTTATAATATGTGAGAATGTGCAACAATGGTGCCATTTCTGACACAGACAAGCCATTGGTAGCATGGGTGTTTTTATCCCAAGACACAGATGCTTCCTGATCCCTGTTCGTACTTCGCACTTCATACCCATGGTGGCACACCACGATGCAACCAGAGATGTTTAGATCCGCATGCACAAGATTAGAAATGTCTGTTCAAGGGTTCAATTACAGTCTCGCGGCATTCATTTCTCTCACTGTATCATACCCAATCATGTTTATGTGAAAAATGAAGTCAGTAAGACCTTTAGTGTACCTGACTCTGTTGTGTGTAAACATCTATCCAGCTGTGTGTGTGTGTGTGTCTGGGTCTGTGTGCCTATGTATGTGTGTGTGTGTAGTCTGAGTGCGCGTGTTTGTGTGCGTCTGGATCCATGTGCCCGCACTTAAAGCTTTGTCTTGAACTTCCAGGGAATGACAGAACAATAAATAATGGCCATTTATCAATGCTCCTCGAAAGGCGGCTGATTTATTTATGTCTGTGTCTCTGATTCGTTCCACTAATCCCTCCCCTGTGGTGGCTGGCAAGGGGTCGCTGTCACTTACAAATACACAATCAATCCACTAATTCAGTTGCCCGGCATAGCAGTGATTGAAAACAATTATACCCTATATCGCGGGCTTATGTTTGGTATTGTTTTCAGTATGTGGCTCGTGATTTACGAGCACTGTATCTATAGGCTTGTATAACTTTTAATAGCAGAATGGTGTCGTGTGTTGCTGTGATTACAGTGCGTTATACCGTATGGAGTGTATTATGTGATTTGATTTTGCGTGATCCAAGAGGATGAGAATGAACCGCGTCACACTCCGAGAGGGCTTTATAAAGCCTGATTATCATTCCAAGACATTGCCACTGTTATCGTAATCCCCAGTTAGCCTTGATAAAAATGTTATTTTTCCAGCTGTCAGCAGGCTAGTCACATCGCCGTTGAGTCTGATGATTACCTTGTTTTTTCTCAGACTCTCAAACTAAACTATAAAGTATAAACGTTTAGTGCTTTACAATGAAACTTATTTTATGTAATCAAGGAACCTAAGCATTGCGATTGAGTTCTTTTTTACATTGAGCGACTGAGAGACTTTCATGCAGACACATGTGGATGAACAGACAGACATGGGATGCTCTATTTCCATCTGAAATATTGGACATAACAACTATGCTGATTAGCCTGGCATTGAAACTCACACACGCAAACACCCATGCACATGCGCACACACTCCACTTGCCTTCCATAATATTTGTTCTGCATTAGGCAGAAATTCAAGTGAATGAAAGCATTACATTGCTTTCATGACTCATTTCAAATTCCTATTTAGGAAGGGCTGGCAAACACCTGTCATTATTTGTTTGATATTTGCTTTTATGGCAAGCAATTAATTACTCAATTAATTCGCTCTCGCTCTCGCTCTCTCTCTCTCGCTCTTCCTCTCCCTCTCTCTCGCTCTCACTCTCACTCTCACTCTCTGTCTCTCAGTGATTTATCCCTTGTCCTCGTTGAGCAAACAACAAGACACCGTTATTATTGTTGCCACGGTTTCCTGCCAGAAATGGTAGGGCGCCCTTTTGGATTTAGTCGGACAGCGTCGCTATCAGCACCAAACACACGACTCTTAGAAGCACTGCTGGGCCTTTAAGGTTCCCGCGTGTGGCCTCAGAATGTGGGACACCTTCAAGGTTACGCTTTCCTCAGAGATCAAGCCACAGATAGATGAGTGCGGTCGGCTTGTTTTTAGCTTTCCGTCTTCTGTTTTAATGTATTTAATAACTTCAGATATATTGTGCTTTGCCAACGTTAAAAAGCATATAATTATGTCATTTCGTTGAGGGAAAATTAAGCCGTTTTTAATGACTCACTAGATTGAACACAATTCGATTCATTTTCAATTTTATTTGAAAGGGGTTAATGTTCAATTTAAAACATAAATGTAACCATTTGATGCGTCACAACAGAGTTAGCCTTAGGCTAATTAACATCTGCAGTCCCTTGGTACAAGTTAATACAACACATATAAAAACATCAAACATCAATCAACAAGTAACAAATAGCAATATATCGCACATGAAATTTCCCTCACAGGCACAGATATGCACCCACTACAGGGTGTGGCGACATGCACAGCACACAACACTACATTGTTTATAGTAGGGGCCTTACGTGTTCTTATGAAAGAACCACCACAAGTGGTGGTTCTCTATCAAGGACACTTAATATTATTTCCAGTAGTATTCTTTAGTACTATTTCCGACTAACACAACAGTAATCTGCCACATTGATGTTGAGTCCCATTAAACTGAGAGAAAACACCTGCTGCAATCATTCCAATTGTTTCAGAGTATCGGTTGACACGATTTGTTGCATCACAATTTGGAATTCCACAGAATCCCCTTTAATTGGTTATTTGATGTGAACGGAGAACCAGACAAAGCAGCCAATTACTGGTCAATTGGCGTTTTGTTTGTGTGTACAGGAATTCTTAATTGGCTTGTAGTGCAAAGCAATTGTTCCACTAATAAAAGACAAATAATAATAATTTTAAAAACTATAGATGAAAATTAGCTTATAGCTAACTCTAGTACTGCTAATGGGCTGTGCATTGTCCCTGCTAAATAAATAAATAAAATAAATGGTTGCTTTGGTGCACATAGTATACATTATCAATCCTCAATTTTTGCGATAGTGTTTTGGCTTTGATAACTACATATATGTATATTAATGGTGACACTAATATTGGGTTAGATCTAGTTGTAATTATTTGGGTATCTCTTGGTCAGCGATTTGATTCTAAAACGATTATCGATGCATCTCGATGCTAAAGAAAATGTATACATTTCCATGCAGGATTTTAAAAATGATACATCTGAATTTGCTACTCAGAGTTTGCTAATCGCTTCCTAATTTTGTGATGATTATTAAAGGCATCAACAGATGAATTACCTTATTTAATATCTTATTAGAGAAAAAGCTTTTGTCACAAATATGACTTTCTATGAACAATTCAATAATCAATGCAGCGTGCATTACAACACACTATGAAAGCATGTAAAAAATAAACAGATTGAGTTTTCTTTGCTTTCTAATCTTTCTTTTCTATGTAATTTAAGAAAAAGCTGCTCTTAGTGAATTATAAGAATTAGAACTTGTTCGTCGTTCTTGTGTCTGGCTGTGAGTTTGCGTGCACGCTATGCGTATGCTGAATCAATTGCGTCAAGACAAATTTGATCGACCAATACACATTGAAGATCAATTAAATAATTTCTAAATTAATCAAAACATTTTTTTATTAATTTAATAAAAAAATATATAGGATTATTAACTTATCTGAATCTAGACGGAATCATTCTAGAGAGAATCGCGATGCTTCAAAGAATTGATTATTTTTCCCAGCCCTAGTTGTAATGTGGCTGGCCTGTGGAATTAACCAAATTAAAGATAACCCACCGTTCTCATACGGAAGTTAAAAAGAAAAGCCAAATCGGTCAATAAATTGCTAGTGTATTTTTTAAATAAAGTTAATTATTTATCTTTGTGATACTCTAATCGTGTTGAGCATGGCTAACATACTCAAACATTTCCATAATTACTCTACTAATTGTAGTGCATCAAATTATATCAAAAACACTTTGAGGGCATTAAATATTCACCATTGTAAGTATACATAGGCCTTTCATGTAAACACAGCCTTGGGCTCCCAACTGAATTGACCTGGCCTATAAATTATATATAAGCCACAGCCTGGTTGATATTTAATATTAAGCAGCCCACTATTTTATAACATTTTGGATGCTTTCGTCCAAAGCGACTTTGTGATTCATTTTTTTTGGATAGTCTTGATGTCACTCAGGACGGAGCAGTCTGGGGCAAGGCAACTCACAGAAGCTAGCTACAGTCGTTGGGGATCAGACCTAGTACATTCTGTCAGGTTGTTGATCTCCCTACAGCCACTGCACTATCTGCCCCATTTAAGCCAAAGCTAGCAATCTAAGCTTGACTGGTAGCCCACAAAGCAAAGGGAGAAGGGTAAACGGTTTAGAAGTACCCATTTGCTGCGAGGTAAATAATTTGGTCAAGCTCACCACTAGCATCAGTATAGCTTATCATTTAGGACATGATTTCTTGAACACATAACATATAAAATGTGTGTATTTTCCCCCTACGTTTGTGTGTTTTTCTATAGTTATCTGGACTTGGTGATGTTTTTCAGGGATTTGCCTGCTCACACCCTGCATGGCAAGGGTCTGCTGCATAATTGAGTGGTCTGGAGGGGTCTTCGTTTATTTGATTTCACATCATATCATATATTACCAAGCCTCGAGCTGAAGACTTACCTCTTGGTCCACATTGGGTTCCCGCAAAACGGCAACAAGAATGTTCAACGATACGAAACAAAATAGAGCTGAGTACGGACGAAACATATCCGGCCCGAAAAAAATATCTTCTGGTAAAAGAGCTAATATATTCAATAGAGCTGACAATAAATCTTATAATTTAAAGAGCTGAGAGTAGAGCAGATTATTTCTCCTAGAGCTGATAGTTCAAGCTTATACTGCTTCCATTGTCATAACCATAGGGCCCTCGAGCTGCTTCACACTGTTGTCCTGGTCATGACACCATAGCTCTGCCCTAGAGAGGTTTCGGACGTTTTTCACAGTCGCTGAAGAGGACAGCACTAAATGCTAGGGGTGGGAATCTCCTTCAACCTCACGATTTGATTCGATTCTGATTCAGAGGTCAATGATTCGATTCTAGACCAACTATCAATGCATCTCGATGCAACAATTTTTTTATTTACAATTTCCGTGTGTGATTATCAAAAAAATATATAGGTACACATCTGAGTTTGCTCCTCAGAGTTTTCTAATCTCTTCCTACTTTTGTGATGATCAATAAAGAAATCAACGGATTAATTACCTTATGTAATATTTTATTAGAGAAAAAGCTTTTGTCACCAATATGACTTTCTATGAACAATGCAATAATCGATGCAGCTTGCATTACAACACACTATGGAAGGTAAAAAATTAACAGATTTAGTTTTATTTTCTTTCTAATCTTTCTTTTCCATGTCATTAAAGAAAAACCTTCTCTTAGTCAATTATTAGACTAAGAACTTGTTCGTCGTTCTTGTGTTTGGCTGTGAGTTTGCATGCATGCTACAGGCTGAATCGCAATTGCGTCCAGACAAATCAGATTGGCCAATACACATTGAAGATAAATTAAAGAATTTTAAAACTACTCAAATTATCCCTCTCTGTCGAACAGAATGTTGCAAGAAGTGAGCAAATTTAATGAAAAAAAAAAAAAAACATCCGGTCAATCCGTTTATTTACTTATCTGAATCGAGACGGAATCGTTCTACACAGAATTGCGATGCATCAAAGAATCGAGTATTTTTCCCACCCCTACTAAATGCTCACATGTTATTGTCTTGTTACCTGCCGATGGTCTACGGATATTACCTCGTTTTTTTGCTAACTCCGGCATCTTAACGTCTTTTTTTCGCTCTGTTCCTATTTGAATAATCAACCGAAAAATACATAAAGATTTATTTATATTTATACAGATATATCTATTGCAAGCAAAATAACAAAACAAAGTAATAGCATGCTGTAAATGTTAAATCTCTCACCAGATGTCTGACAGTGATTCATCTATTTTGAATTGTAAAGTACCTTGTGTTTATCTATTTTTCTTTTGAGGATTTTACAGGTTAATATTTAATTTCGAAGCAAATAAAACTGTGCTCTCCCAACGCAATTCCATTGGCTTTTTTCTTTTAACTGAATGTCTCTTAACACAGCCATTTGTCACGGGCGGAATAGAAGGGCAGCAAAGCAAAACTACCTGTCTTGTTCACTTACCTGAATTGGTTTATCAGGTTTTGCAATTTGCATCGCATTAAACTCTGTCTCTGTCACTTTAAATGCGTCAACACTACAGGTCACCTTTTTAACATTTTTCATTTCATTGCGTATTATCTTGAAGAGAGACGGCGGTAGCATCAAGTGTCATTACCCAGAGATCCATAGTGTTCTCATTAGGTGTTCCGCTGGATGCTTCGCCGCCTTTCACTCTAATTAAGCGAGCCCTCGTGCAGTGTGTGTGTGTGTGTGTGTGTGTGTGGAAGGTCGCAGTTCCTGCAGAAAGTTTAAACATCTGGTGTTGCGGATGTCAGCCGCCCGTGTCTGCTCAGATCGACCGAGATTTACATCACGAGGAGAGATTCTGTTTGCGTTTTGTTGCTGATGAAAAAATAATGACACATTTGACATGTGTTGCGGAAGTCATGTCATAAGAGTTGGCGATAGCAGATTTTGTGCTCTTGTGAATGTGAATGTGTCATGTTGAGTTATTAATAACCAGTGAGGATATATAATGAAAAAACATGATCATAGTTATGAATTGTGTGTGTGTGTGTGTGTCTGTGTGTGTGTGTGTGTGTCTGTGTGTGTGTGGGGGGGCATTTCTTGCTTCCTAAGGATAGCCTTTTCATGCTGCCATCTTTGTTGCTGTTGTCGCTGAGTGTTGGATGTATGTATTGTGTTTTGTTTTGTTGTGCTCTTGTATTGTCCTGCAATTTAGCATGAATAAAATAAATAATAAATAAATAAATACATGAATATGAATGGTCTCACCTTATCGAAGTCTGAATAAACAGAAATACAGAGCTCCCTCCCACCAAAAATACAGTAATCGGATATCCTTGACCATTGATCAATCACTCATTGATCTTAATATCAATTCCATTTATTAAACAATATAGACTGCTCTTGACACCCCACTACCGATATTTTTTAAATCTGTGGACATTTTCCCAGACGGGAAATATAAAAGCAATACAAAATGTACTGCTGGAGTTTTATATTCCACAAATCATGATGGTATTTCCCCAGGTTACGGCTGGCATTCAGTCTGTAGCTTCAAAAAGTGTAAAGTGTTGCATTTTTATTGTTTATTTCTTTCTTTACAAGATTTAAAAGCAATTTTGATGCGCATTTTGAGACCCCTACGGCGAGTGTTGACTTTTTTTAGGAGCAGCCAAACCGCTTTATTTGTAAAACAAAAAAGTAAGATAAAGGGATTGCCCTTGGATTGCTATTCCAGATATTGCGGTTTTACTAATGCAACCAATGTAATGTACATTGGGGTTTGTACTTCTCTGGAGAGCACACCGCTGCAGGCATTCAGAGTTATTTCTGTCTGTCAAAAATCTATATTGTGAAATGACATCATGAACGATAAATAGACGGAAACATATATGCCATAATGCATGATGTTTGCCTCGGTATTACATTAATACATAATTGAAACTTGAATCCAATCCAAAAACTTGGAAATTACAAACAACTTTCTTTCTGTATCCTGTATCTATTTCGATCATGTCATTTGGATTTGAAATATAGATATTTAGTCAAATATGAAACAAATATTTAATGCATCTGCTGCAAAGCTGGTTCATAATCTCTCTGGCTTCTGTTGGTTGCAAATTCTTCATGGTGATTATGTCTTCCGTTTAACAGGCCATCGAGATGAAATTGCCCACTCATTATGAGCAATTAAATGATTCCATGTGGAAATATAAATAAGCCATTTATTTAACTCAATGGGCACAAGGTATGTCGTTTACAGGGTTTATGTTTATGAAATAGGGTCTGTTGGGGCTATTTAAATATGTGTAAATCATTCCCTGCCTTGATTGGTGGTTTTATCGAAGACAAGGCAGGGTTTTCAATCAAGTTGGCTTTGATGGGAAAAAGATAAACAATGAGAATCAGCAAGTGACCAGAGTTTGACCTTTGGATGGCATGCAAAATGTTATTATTGTGATGTCACAAATCCCGTCACAATCAAGATGTTTTTTGTGGAATCACCAGATTTCAAATATGGATCCAGTAAAATAGAATTGTTGTTTTTTCTAATGGAGCTAATCCATGTGCAGTGTGGCATTGCACTCACTGTCATTTTCCCATGTGCATGAGGAAAATTTGAATTGACATGCCATCATAACTGCATGGCCACACTCGGGATACAAGTAAGAACACTATCAGTATTATATCCATGCCCTATATACAACAGATTTTATATCGGTCCAATATTGGACTGAAATAGGGTACTGATTTAAGAGAATAATTGGATTTTGTAGGATGTCCAAAATATAAAATCAATATGAATGATCCCCCCCATAAAGGAGGATGTGGGAAGTAATGGATCATATAAGTATGCTGATAATACCAACAGTCAAGCGCTCAAATCTGATCTGGTGATAAAATCGCATTATTGGTGCACATAGCTCTCAACTCAACCTGCTATTAATTATTCATCGATGGGATTATTGCAGGACAATCTTTGTTCTTGCAATGACTCTTACCTTGGGCTATCTTTCCAAAGGGCTACTTATGGGCATTAAGACTGCCCTTCCGCTATGACTCTGGGAGCAAATTAAGGCGTTTCTGTCTTACTGTGTGCCCAGCGGATCAGGTGTATGGAGAAGTGTGAATGTGTGTGTATTAATGAAGGTAAATGCGGTGAGTGTGTGTGCGTTCTCGTGCTTGTACGTCTGCGCAGGTGCATGCCATGTGTAGCTGTGTGAGTGGGTGCATAGTGATGTGCTTGTTTGAGGACACTGCTTTGTAACTCTGCTGTGTGTGTGTGTGTGTGTGTGTGTGTGTGTGTGTGTCTGGTTTACTCAGGGCTAATGCATCAAGGAAACATAGTGGCAAACTAATAACGTTTGGCAGAGGCCATCCATTCTAGCCATATGATACTAAGTCTCTCGACGGCCGTAGCTTTCTCAGTATACCTTGGCTATGGCTTTTAGCTAGCAGCACTCTTCCACAACAACAGCAATGCAAGCACACTCTACGAGCAGTGTTTATTTATACAAGTAATAATTCATACATAATTACTGCCTGGATTATTATTTATGTACGGGATAGTGTTGTGGCTATGATGTTGGACTACGAGTTGGTTTGACCCACTGCCTTCCCTAAAGGACTAAACATTAGTCATTTCCTTAACGACTGCATAGGAATACATATAGTTCTATTTAATGATACAATTTATAAAGATCGATAAAGAAGGACATCGAGTACTTAAAGATAGCCCCAAATGAAACTTAAAGTAATGACGATCCTTGGTACAACAAATCATTTTTTATCATTGATCAGTTTTTACCAGTAGTTTTGGTAATGCAATTACCAAGATCACCAGGTATTAGACAAACGAAATATAGCTTATGTAAACACACATAACTGAAAAACACAAACGCACAAACCGACAGAACATCAGCCTTTTCCAAACCTTATAGGGCGTTACCCACCTGCAGATCTCTGCCTCTAATACGCATCGGCCCGAGATATGAACCAACGCACCGGTCAACTGAATTGGGTTGGATAGAAATGTGCTCACGGACCTTTTGATCTCAATGAACTGTGGAGAAGATATCCCTCCCCCCACCCCATATTGGGCGGCCTTTCAGGTTCCCTCCTCGAGAACACACCCCTGGGCTCGGACTGTTGTAACAGCAGGGGGTTGGGCTGTGTCGAGGCAGAGAGTAAGAGATTACATCTCCGATAGTATGGACTTCTCTGCGGGAGGCACCCAGGTATATGGAGTAAAAACAAACAGGATCAAAAACAGTACAACATGTACGGGGTGGATTGACTCACGTGAACCGGGGTGTAAAGCAGCCATGAAGTTGGTCATGGTTTCGATTAAGAGGTGTCAGAGAGGGTGTAGTCGTGCGGTAGAGTGAGGTTCACCGGTTGGCGTTTGAAGTGAGTCCAGTTTCCATGTTGAAAAAAAGGCCTTGGTGAGAGCCATGATACTAGTACAAAATAGTACTGCCTTTTTGGCTCGATGCCGGCACCTCTCAAATGTCTTGCTCCGAATGACTTATTGCTAATTTGCAGCCGTCAAAAAAAGTTAATTAACACAGGATTCCACTAAACTAAACGTTTTTCTATTCAGATCACCTTGAATGTTCCCCCAATAAATTACGGTCAATATTGTTACAATTCTCAAGTAAAATACATTTCCTCCATGCACAAGTTCATCAAACCCATATCATATCATATGACAGGTAACTTATGATGCTACACATTCCTGGTCGACCCCTCATCTTGTCCTTGGCCAGCGAGCCAACCAGGAGAGCATGTTGGACAGTGCTAGGGTGCGATGGCATAAGCTGCTCCACTGATTAATCTCCTGTGACAGGGACCCAACTCAGGAGGCCAGCGCTAGTACTGCCATTAATCATGCAAGACCTGGCCAGGCCCACAGGAAATGAATTAGCTCTTAACAATCAAGCCTTTGCCTCGTAATTTAGGCCCCGGCTAATTTTATTGCAGGATTTGCGCATTTGTGGCGATGCGGCAGGCACCACTGAAAAGGGGATCTTAAAACTCGTGTTTTGTGCCGAGTTGGATATATGGAGGGAACGGTGGAAGTCAAAGTGATGGAAGGAGAAAATAAACGACGGAGATCCAATTCTGTTGAGTAGAATGAACGAGGGTGAGCTTAAAACCTGAATTGCCTGACTGCATGAAGTTGCCATGAAATAACTGAACGCGTTAACATACAACCACTTAGGCTCCCCTGGGGAAATCAGGTAATTGCATCCGATACTGCAAGCGATACTTAACATCAGACGGTTTTAACATAAATTAGCTACCTCTGTGTGATAACTAATTAACTTTGTGCAGTTTATTTCTCTCTCTTTCTCTAAATATGAAGTGATCTACAAACAATCAGGGCAATGGACCACATTCTCTGAACCAGGGGTGCAAATTATGCTTGAGTAGATGAGTAGGCTCCCCAAGCGAAATTAAAACACAAATTTTCCCGTCATTTTTCCGACATCGTACAATTATTATTTTTTTATGTTTATACGTTGTTGTATTTAAGCAAAGTTGTGGAACAGAAAATATCATTTAATATTAAAAAAACCCTTGTCGTTGCACCATCCTGCATTGGTTTTAAGAAGCTGTATAAAATAGGTTTCCTGCTAAGGTTTAGCAGCAGGCCCGGGAGGCAGAGTTCCCCTCACGTTTGACAAGTTCTACAATTACCCACCAGGGCCCACGAGGGTCGTTCCCAAATGTATATGAGCATAGTGCTGCGGTGCTGGTGTATTAATCCATTTACATCTCAATAGCAGCTTATTAAGTTTGAGTGTCATTTTTAGTTAGTTAAACAAGATATTGGATATTCAACAGAATTTCACACTCTGAATGGGCAACGTGACACTTGAACTAAAGACGCTCTCCCCAGTATGAGTCCCAGTGTGTTAAGCGGTGCAAACTTTCCACGGAGACGCCACTGCGTCCAAGGGAAACCATCGGAAAGCAGCGCTACTGTATATATGCAATATTGTTTGTCCAATATTTCTACATATGACAAAGTTCTGTTCTGCTCTGCCCTAAACAATAGCTTGATAAAAATGCAATTTCTCCAGATAAGTCACATATCCTAGAAGGATATCCTAGTTCTAAGGAGTGAAAAGCAGGTGAAAAATCATGTGGCCAGCCCAGCTCCGGTGTGTAAAGCACATGGACTGTATAGAATACAGGTTTAAACTGATTTAGACTGTATGTTCCATTATTATTTTGTGGAATTTCTTACATTTTCTTCCTTCGCTGAACTTTTTGAGCAAGCTAGCTTGCATGCATCATGGCCTAGAATTGCACACAAAATTGACACGCAGACCAGACCACACGTCCCACACCCCACACACAGATAGCTAAAAATATATATAAATAACTGCTTGCTGTAAATAAATCTATCGCACCCTGGGGTGCCGTGCTTGGCTGTAATGAGGAGCTGTAGTGAACTTCTTGGCCGGTATGAAGGTCCTCCTGGCAATCAACGCTCTAGCGTTTCTTCAGTAGTGTGTGTGTGTGTGTGTGTGTGTGTGTGTGTGTGTGTGTGTGTGTGTGTGTGTGTGTGTGTGTGTGTGTGTGCGCGC
>OOFH01006208.1:4283-15730 GCA_900323355.1 Merlangius merlangus
CCCCCCTCTAGATGATATTTGCCAAATGCATCTATCTAGTTCACACAAAAAAATTAAGATGAAAAATATAAACCCATAATTTTCTTAGGAATTGGAATACTACTAAAAAGTGTTTGAATGCAAATTCAAAGGTTAATTTTGTTATTAGTTGCTCATTTATGGATGCCTTAATGTTCAAGGCAGTTTTCTAGATAGTTGAGAAAGATAGATGTTTTTTTTTCTTCCAGCTATCACAGGTTATTGCAAATTAAGATTCTGCTGCTTTCTCTTGCCAACAGTCCCTAGATACATGGAGAAACCACTCGCCGGCACTGCCTCCCAGGCCCCAGTAATTAAGTTACGCCATTGGCCATTCAAGGCTGAATTCTAAATGTTACATCTCAAAACTTTCCTAAAATGAGCCTTCAGTTTTTTTCAACACGCTATTAAACGAATCACTTTGACATTTTCAGAAAACATATATATTAACCCTAACCCTACCTTTATACTTTTTTCAAAATCACAATTTAATGTTCCATGTCGGCTTCTTTTTATTTGGTCTCATATGATTTACGCTGAGGTAAGAGCGCAGGCAGTGTTGCCAGATTGGGCTCTTTTCCCGCCCAATTTGACAACTTTTAATAACGTTAGGCTGGAAAAATGAGCATAAGGCGAGTACATACAATTTCGGCTATTTCAGATTCTTCAGTTCAATTCCTTTACCATTTCTGCATTTTTAGCAAAGCTTTGCGCTTTTCATTCAGCTGTCAATTAATTTGTTTCCAACAATTTACATTTCTTTAAATGGTGTGCATGTTTACATTGTTTACTCCATTTAGACTTTTGAACTCTGTTCAAATCCCTTCACTTGATTTAAGCCCTTTAACGTTTCTTTATGTCTTAATCTATGTGGCTTTATTAAAAATAATTTCAACCTCACTTCCTACAAATGCACTCACTGCATTTTCTGCAGGAATTTCATTTTCTAGTTGAAATTGCATTTTCTAGTTGAAATTGATTTTGTTAAATCAATGTCAGAATCTGCCAAAGTTAATTTTACTTTGTGCTGATGGCTATCGTCGACATTAGCTTCCAACAGGTTACATCAAAACCTCAGAGTCCAGTATATTTTTGTGATAGCTAGCTCGAAATACATTTCTGCACCATTATAATTGCTAAGTAGGCAGATACATGGACGACATCCATACATGGATGTCGTGAAATCTATTAAAACCGCACGGCTATTTCTTCTGACCCCCGGTGAACACCGGCACCAACGGTAGCATAGTGCAGCCTGCCGGCTAGTCTATCAAATGAAGTCCGGCTAGTCTATCAAGTGTGCATATATTTGGGAGTTCTGTTTAACTTCAAGGCTAATTTTTTGCATTGTTCTTGTATTTTCTGTTTTAGATGTTCTTACACAGCAGAAGGGGACAGCTGGCGTCACCCAAATGCTATTTCATGAATGAAATAGCAATGAAAAGAGTGTAATAAAATGAAATAGTTAGTTAGTAACAGTGTGGTGTGGTTAGTGTTTTAGGCTAGGCTATAGGCATACAAGCTTTCAAATGTTCCATCACTTTTTAACATCCGTCGATAAAGCAGGATATTCATTATAGGCCATTTAATTTAGGGCATTCCATTTTTGTATGCCTAGCAATCATTTTCTATGCTTAATAACGATTGAAATTCCATTGAAATTCCGTTGATCCTTAGTTTAGTTGAAATTTCAACACTGTTTCAATATTCCTGATAATGGAAATACCATTGAAATTCCCTTGATCTATGTACAGGATTTCAACGTTGTTTCAATATTAAAAAAGGGTGCAAAATGATGTAGAATCCACATCAGAGTTTGATGTTGATTCAATCATTTAATGTTGACAACGGAATGTTGATTTAACATAGTTTCAATCTGCTATCTGGGAGATGTTTTGCCCATATCTGGGATTCCCCCCATTGCCAGAACAGAACCAAATTAACCGGGTCAGCTGTAAGCCTGGCAGAATTATTCCTCCTACACTTCCCCTAGACAGTGGGTTTTTAAAGGGGACATATTATACCACCAGGTGTGAGTGTGACGACTCACACCTGGTGCTATAATATGTCACCTTTAACAGCCGCTACAAAGTGAAATTCTGCACAAAAAAATGTCAAAGGCTTTCAGGCCCTAGTTCAACTTAAAGAGCTGCCACAGATTCATAGGCATATTAATAAGAAGGGTATCCACAGTGTCTACAGTCTTCTTGTTTGGTTCGGTGAATATCTATTGCCGCTTTTGCGGCCCCAATAACAGTTAGATAGCATTAGTTAGTTAGTAGTAGTAGTTTCAATTTAGGATCTTAAAGCATTTTAACCAAAGCCACCATGGACTTCATCATGGGATAATAAGATAATGATCTTATGGCTCATAAGATAATTAATTAAGCTTAAGTTAATGATTTACAAACTATTTAAAATGTGTTAATCATGCTTTTTAAACACTAAATAATGCTGCAATCTTGATAAGTTCAGGTAGTTATAAAGCATCAGTTTAGTCTTAGTACCAAGAAATTACCTTAACAAGCAGTAAGCCATGTCATAGATAGTCCTGACTTTAGATGAGCTCATACAAAAGACTTGACTAATGCTTTTTAACTACCTGAAATAATCATGAATTGCAGCAGTGTTAACAAAGCGTTATCAACACATAGTTTGAAAATCATCTAGCTTTGCTTGATACATTACATTCTAAATTATTATGTTACTATCTTATGATGATTAATAACTGATTATGAATTGCTTACAAATGACTATTCTTGTAGGAGAAATGCTTTGTAAATGCTGAATTCACTATGTACTACTTAAACTTTTATCATTGCCAAATTCCCAGGTGTTCTAAAGTGCTACCAGATTTTCATAATACATAAAAACAATACATTCAAGAAACCACAACAGAAAAAGTAAACAAAATAATGGAAGATGCTTTTCCATAAAAAACAGCAGCTACAGTATGTAGCTATCCTATTTCTCCTGCCTTTCCTAAAGCGCTTCCTAGAGCATTAATAGAGGATGTAAATAAAGCATGAGGGGAAATATTGCCACTGCATCCACCGTTTAATGGACCTAACGCCAACACACAAACCTTTCACATCTATACCGTGGCTTTCATTAGAGCAAACTATTCTGTTCTCTAAAAGCAACAGAGAGTGGATTACTCTGGGGAGAAAAAAGTGTGAAGATCAGGGCCATGGGAATAATGTCCTATCATATCATCAGCTATATATCTCTCTCTCTCTCTATAGGAAGAGAGTATGAAAGAGACTCACCGAAGCATCTTTAATGGTCCCCTCCCCTGCAGCGAGCTTGGCTATCCGGCTGATGATGGGAGACACATTGGTGGGCCCGTAGAGTTGGATCTTGGGAAGGCAGTTCTGGTAAGCCTCAACCACCCCTTGGATCTCTGGTCGATAGGGGCACAGCATCCATAAATGCCAAAATGAAAGGCACATCTAGGTAGATAAACTAGAGGTCTGCGTAGTTTAGCATTATATATATGAACATCATACTGTACAAGTTCTGGAAATGTGTCTACTTACCTTCACATTCATCATCTTCAGGGTTGAAATTAATAGCAAAGTCATGGGAAACCTGTACAGTTGAAAGGATACAAAGCAAAGAATATATCACCAGATAGTTTTCCCAATAACAAAGCAAAGTGAGCATATGTTGTATATCTGCCAGCGGTAAACATTCAGAAACTGGAATTAGATGTAAATCCTAAGGCAAAGAATATTACCAGGTGGTTTTCCCAATAACAAAGCAAAGTGAGCGTATCTGCCAGCGGTATACAATCAGAAACTGGAATTAGATATAAATTATACACCTGTTATCAGCATTGGGAAAGTAATGCCAATAGAAGAATGTTATACTGTCATGAGGCTACCCCATTTAAAAATCTCATAACCACTAAAATTCCCCAATTACGTTCCCCATTCTAGATTGCAACTGGGAACTCAGAGGAGAGAATTAAAAGCAAATGTATCAAAAAGAACCATGGTGGTTTAATTTAACAAATACTAAACGTATTGTTTTGTGCAATTTTCAAAGCAAAATCAAATAAAGATATGAAGTCATAAAAATGCAAATTTTAATGCTTGCCATCGTGTCAAATAAAACTATGTTATCTTGGCAATAGTATAAGGCCTTCTCTTCTGTAAGTTTGGCCAGGCAGTTTCTCATCTTACTGCAGATCTTGCTACACTTTCCAGACAACTATACGTTCATCCAAATAAAAGAGAACATAACGGCATGACATTGGATTGACCGGAAAGGGACTCAATCAACTCTGCATCTGTGATTGACAGAATGAGCTGTGAGGTAAAACTGCTCATTGAAAAACGCCTTTCTGATCCAAAAAGGCTGTGATAGAGTTTCCTAAGGTTTCAGTACGGAGGAGAGAGCTAGGCTAAATCTGTGACCTATGATGGAAAAAAGCTCAGAATCAAAGCAACTCAACAAGCTGTCCAAACCTTTTCAGTTTTCTTTTTATTTCCTCAAAATATCTTTTGACAGGATAATTTTCTGAGCCAGGATTTTCTTGAAAAGGGCTTTCTGACAGAATGACATGAACATTTAGAAAATAGGTCACACATGCACGCCTGTTTGGTAAACTGTCTCAGAGAGGCGGGAATATTAATGCTAATAAGAGCATACAATTATAGATTGTTAAAAACATACTGTCTTGTGTGTGAATATGAAAGGAACATAACAAAAAGGGAAGACATGCAGAGAAGATTGCAAACAGTTCGGAGAATAAAAGGTGACTTAATTTACCTCATAATTTGGTGGAATTCGGGCTCCAAATCCCAAGGCTGAAAATCTTTTGTCACTGAAACACAATGTAAATAAATAGAGGGATTCATTGTTTGATGTATTCTTAATCTAACATTACATTCAAACATTGCCAAATGAAGACAGACATATATTAGTATACACAAACACATTCCCAAGTACAAAGCCAAACAACTCACTTTAATACTTTAAATCCATGATGCTTCTTGTGCAACCATCATCATTTCTAAATAATTGTGCATTGCTCATTTGCATGTGCTGACCATTTGGATGGCTCTGCTATGATCAAATGAAAATATGGATGAGAAATTCATATGAACACTTATCAAAGAACAAAGCCCTCCTTGTCTGCCTTTCCACAGTCTGTCTTACAATCTCACATGTACGTGTATTTCCCTGTTCCCAGCCATTTAGAAGCATAAGTGTTGTTTCCTTGTTCAAGTGTTTGTTTGGTAATTTAGTTAGGTGTTGTATAATGCTACATGGATGGTCAGATATCACAATGTCACAAGCTGTACTTCTGTACAACAGCTTGTGTTTGAGAATAAATCCTAGTACTCCAGCATCAGGCGAAGAACTCCACAGGGTAGGCGGAAATCCTGTTGGGAGTATCACCACGCAGATCCTAGCTCTCCAAAGGATACCCAATGCAACGCTGCCACCGCATGCCACACCACACAACATATGCAGAGAGCTTATTTTAGAAAGATGTGTCTCTGCAAACTGTCCTATTGTGTCTACTATCCGCTGAAGCCAAAACAAAGTGCGTTCTCTCATATTATCCGGGGTAAGTTGATAGAAACTGTACCATGGGAAGTAAATATGAGAGTCAGGTTGCTGCAGGGAGCTCTGACAGTGTGTGTGGGTTCCCCCTCTGCTCAGCCTAATGATGGATTTTATATGAACAGGACCATAGCTTACACTAATTCAGCCCAACAATGCTGCAGTACAGTGAGTGAGTTTAAGTATCAAGCGAGCAGAAATTGTTCAGAGGAGTACATTCAAATGCTACCATGGAGTCTATCCTTCCTCATTTCACATTTCTACAGTTAAAATAAAATATGCCATAAATATTTAACATATTTTTTAGGGAATAAGTCAGCAAGATAGCCTCAAGTAGAAATTCCCTTTGCAGACAAAATCTATATTTTAATATTGCTGATAAAGGAGGAACCTAAAGCCTATAGGCGTCAGACAGAATAATTAGTCATTGATGATTAGGACAACATACTTTGGCCCTTTGGTTCCAAGCTTGGGAAAAAGGTTTTAATAGCCTTTCAGTAATAAGTGTCATGAACATTATTCAAAGTGTACTTCATTTGACAAATAATCCTATGGTTTCATTTGGCAACATGAACATGGAGCGCTTGCCGAAACACCTTCAAATGTCCCATCGATTCTAAAAACAGAATGGTTTGAATCATGTTTGACACGATAGCAATGAGTAATGCAAACTTCTAGAGATGGCCATTTTAAGCATTGTTTTACTGCTAAATCTGTATTGATGCACACACCACATTCGAAGAGGCTCATTGTAAAATGCAGAATGAACCCAGGGAAAGAGTGCTCTGGTCACAGTAAAGGATCCTCTGCCCACACAGAAAAGAGCCAGCCATAATGCACTCGCAGCAGAGGAGACTCGAATTCCACATCACCTGATTTACTACAAGAGATTTCCTCTGGTGGCCGCTGGTTGTGAATCAGAAGCAGTCTTTACAAATAGAAGAGCTGCCCACACATGCCATTATTGTAAGATATGTTTGTATAAATGAAGGTGCTACATGGAAATATAGATGCACACATACGTGAGATGAAATAGTGCAGCAACGTGACCAGGCTGCATGGGATAGCCGTGGTTTTGCAATGTCTCTAGAGTGATCTGCGATGCTATAATTAGTAATAAAGTCCTTGCATAACATTCAATGGGAGGATGTGCATAAATCAAAGTCAGAGGGTGTTAATCCTCATTTGATATCCACAAAGGAGAGGCATTTTGCTCTCATACCGCCAAAAAGTCAAAAATGAATTGATGTTCATCCTTTTGTTGCCAACAAGCATCCGCCTTATATTTATAACTCAATGCATCAGCTGACAACCTCAAATCCCAATCCATGAGTCATTAGGGCAGCCTGTATGAACTAATGGTATACTATTAGTTATAAACAAATGCAATACTGATATTCGTTATAAACTAATGGTGTACTGATAGTTATATAATCAGTTATAATGGTATAATGATGGATACACTATTAGTTATGAAGAAATGGTTTACTGATATGTATTATAGATGAATATCAACACATAAGTCACGTGATCTTAAAGAGACAGTGTCCCTATAACACAGAATGAGAAGATGTCAATAACACAGCATGGTGAATTATGTCTATAGAGTCCACCACAAGACTACACTTTGTTGCTCAAATTTAATGTTACTCTCCTCCTTGAGCCTCCCCAAATGTCTTGCGATATTAATATCCCCCCCTCCCCCCTGTGGACTGTTTTAGTTGTTTATTTTTCTTATGTTTTGTGTGTATGCACTGTGTGACTGTAGGCTACTGCTGCCTGTCTTGGCCGGGACACTGGAAGAGATGTTTAATCTCAATGATGATTATTATTTTCAATCAACCAATAGTAGTTGCACTGCATTTTAAAATGACAATGCACTTTTTAGTCCTGAATAACAGTAAAAGCTATTTAATAATTGATTTGCATGCATAGTATACTACACTTTCCATTGAACAATTACCCGTTACCATAAATTGACTTATTTTATAATGTAATCAAATGTTAACACACTAGCTGCTTTCGGACACACGTGTAAGTCCTGATATTCCCCTGATGGGCCTTATGCGCGAACAACATATCCGGACATTTGTACCCTGAAAATCTCCTGAATAATACTACCCCTAAGGTAGTATTTTCTCCGTAGGAAATGTAAATTGCCATATACTGTATGTGAATGAGGAGTAGAAAGTCGGTATATCTCACACCACTTCAGTGGGTGTATTGATGACCCTTCTGCATGTCATTGAGTGGCCCCCTGAATGATAATCATCCTGTTGCCTTTTGTTCGCTGAATGGTTAAAATATATTTAAATGTTGGCAGTGCTTTTAGGAGTCATTTGTGTGGAACGAATGTTATACGCAAAATGTTATTATATTATGCGCTCAGAAATTTGTTCCATTATCGACTGGGGTTTCCACATTATTGTTACGGATTTAATTACAACTAGAGGTTGAGCGTGCGCGCAATGAGCGCGCGAAAACTCTAGTTTATAAACTAATGGTAAACAGATAGTGTGGGATGAAGTCAGTGTTATGGCTTGACGTTGTGTTTACTTTGTAGGAGGGTGAACTGTGCAAAACCACTGGAGAGAAAATCGAATCTGTTTTCACACTGTTCCAACATGACATTGCTGAGATGGAGGTGGCAACTGATCTTGTCTCGCTGGGCTTAATATACCAGGCACCAACTTTGCACAGAGGCGTCATCATAGGACAAAAACCTCTGTGTTAAGGGTCTGCTAAAATAATGAAACAGTCCGCCACCGATTTACAAATTGACTCACAGGACCTAATAACAGCGACACCAAAACCAACAGGACAGGTGGATTAAATCAAATAGCGTATGTAATGACAATAGAGATAAGGAACTGAACAGTTAGGGAGGATGAGCGGAAAAGAGGGAGCTTTTGTCGATGTGTATGAATGTTTCCATTCTTTTCAACAGGTTCTGTGTTTTTTGATGTTAGAAAGGGGGATGGTTCATCTGAAGGAGGGATTTCAACCGATGGACCAACCTGTCGTAGTCCTGACAGATCTCTCCCACTGCTATCAGGGCCTTGAGGTACTCATTGGGCTGGTAGGGGTTGATGTAGTGCAGGGAGCAACTGTTCCGGGGGTCCCCATTGGAGGCTGTGAAATCAATGGCCACCTGAAAACCCATATTTTTTATGAATAACCATTGTATGAGATGTTTACAATATTCACCACATTGACGGACAATTACCAGCATTTAGTTGTGCTAATAATATTATTAATAATAATATAATAATAATACCAACAACACTATTGTTGAATGACAATACAATATTCACAGCTATAAAGTATACAAAAGGAGAGAACTCACTTTTTCTATTCAATATTGTTATCATTAATTATAGTATTATATTATAAATAAACAATACCAATACCAAAACAACACACATTAAATTGTGTCCACTGATGAAATGCAAATTGCAAAAATAAGTAAAGTACAGAATATGCTGTAAAAGCGTATCCTTGAATAAAGTTTAGTTGAAGTTCAGTTATAGGCCAATGTATCATATTATATTAATTATTCATTTTTAAAACATGTATATTTGCTGATATATCCGTTAAGCGATGTTCCACACCTACACAGACCCATATCTAGAGCACCCACATACATGCAGCTAGCAACTGCAAGGAAAAGCCAGTGTGTTCCTGGAACCATGTGGTACACTTGATTAATATTCATTGCCTCTGTAATTCAGTCAGCAAGAGAGAGGTACCGGCGGGGAGGGCACAGTAAAGGGCCAGAGTTGGAATACATTCCTGTGTTCATTCCAAGAGATTGCCTCCAGCAGGATAGCTATCATCAAACATGAAGCAGAAATACACTGGAAATACCCACTGGGAGGAAAAGTCTATGTTTCAGATAGATGTAACATTTAATCATAATATAACTCTGGGTGGGACTGTTTCCAGTCAGTTAACGGTGCAGTTGTGGATATATGACAGAAACATCGAGTTATATTCTACCTTCTGCAGCGAAGTCGGAAAGATGGACAGGATACCCTGCTGTGTTGCTCTCACCTACTGATCAAAGGTGACGTGTTGCTGAAACTAGCTAATGTGATTTACCGTAAAATGGATCTGGCATCCTCCCATGATGTAGTCCAAGAAGGAGTACACTCTGTGGAGCTGATGAGAAAGAAAGCACAAACAGCACACCGTTGTCAGGCACTTCGAGCAGTCCCAGTGGCTGTGTTGATCACAGTTGACAATCACTCATTCAATTGCGACATGTTCCATCAAACGTCTGGACAGGTATCATTTTGAGGACTGCATTGTGGCGTTCGTTCCACACACAACCATTTTTGGACGGGCTGTTTTACGAGCCTGTTTTATGAGCCAACATGAAAAGATGTGCGCATCTCTCTTTGCTGCCGAACTATCGACTTGTTGTAGAAGAAGTAATCAACCGTGGGAACGGTTTGGCCCTAACCTTAAGGTCGCTGAGGATGACAACACCAGAGTTCTTGTAGTTCCTTTTCTTTTGCTTGTACTTTGGATTTATACAATCCCACGACACCTTCAAGATTGACATTGACAAAGAAGAAAGAAGACTGTACATTTAATATTAATCTTAATCACTTAATATATATATTATATATATATTATATTTTTATTATTATTGTGTACACATATATATACATTTATTAATACGCTAAGTATGCATCATGATGTTTAAATGCTGAATCATGGTACAAAAGAAATTAGGAATGATGAATAAAAAATCATACCTTGTTCCCACTGGATATTTTCTGCATGTCCCTGAAAGTTGCATAGAACTCCCCAATGAAGTCATGCTTTCCTCTGGAGTCATAATCCCAGACAAGGCACTGTTGCACACATACACACAGAGAATAAATCCCTGCCCTCTGTTCATAGTACAGTACACACACTCACACAGACCCACACAAACCCACACACACACAAATACATATACATAACATTGTGTTGTCTAAGTGATACGATGTGAGTGCTTTTTTGTCGACCCTGCTTCCTAATCCCTCATATTGTCTTTAAGGCTGGTAGCAGTCACAGAGGTCCAGCAGTGCATTAGAACAGAGAGCTCCTACAAGCCTTGCCTTGAGTTTCCGGTCCTCATCGCAGCTGCACAGGGATATAAGGGACACTTTGAAGGGCTCCCAAACCGGGTTCAAGTTGTTTTTGATCACCTATTAGAGCAAGGACGACAACCAAAAGCAAACTATGTGTATACTCTATACTGGGGTTGAAACCTATTGTATACGCTTAGAATAGGAGTGTTCTCAGGTAAGAAGATGTGGTACCTCAGTCCTGTGCACCAGCTGTTCAGTTCCGTCGTCGTTCATCCGATAAATTTCCAGAAACGGGTCAGACTTACTGAAGAGATCCTGCAAAGATGTGTCATTTCGTCAGTTACATGAAACAAAACCATCATTAAATCGTTGATGTCACTGTGAATACAAATAAGATGGTGTGAAAGTAAAGAGCAATCTATTGAAGTTCAAAATAAAGGAATAAACATGCACGTATTAAGAGAATTATTAGAACGTCTCTGTGTGTCCCTTTGTCGAAAGTGACTGGACAAGGCAACTTAGAGTTACGTGCATTAAACGATGAAGATAAACAGCCAAAAAATGCAAGAATTATTCTTTCCACTGTGTGAACAACTTCCAAAAATAAGCAAAGCCAATGCTTTTAAGTGCTACGATATAGAAACAAAGATAGAGACAGAGAGACCGGTAGAGAGTTAAAACGTGAAAGAGAGAATTGTGTGAATTGTTTTAGCACTGACAGATATAAATAAATATATATATATATATATTTATTTTTTAATGTGTACC
>OOFH01006399.1:3064-13965 GCA_900323355.1 Merlangius merlangus
AGGTTTTGTTCTGTTCTTCGCTGTAGAGGTCAGTGCCTTCCCCCGGCCGCTGCTGGGCTTCTAAATGGAGAAGTGACTTTGATGTCTATGCAAGCCTTTTCTACCAGCTCAACCAGCCTGCGTCAAGTAGTTCTTTAAACACATGTAGCTCCTTCTCTGTACAGTTTTATCATTTAGCACCTTTCTTTTGAAACAGAACCACCATGAACATGTGTGACTGCTTGTGTTGAATTTATAAAAAAAAAAAAAACAGGTACCCCTGTACTTGTGTGGTATACAAATACACCTTTTTTTAGATTGATGTACCAAGTTGCATTTAGTTTCACTGAATCTATTTTTCTACTGTCACCTCCCAAAAGGTGCTTAACAGTGGTCAATCCTGGCATCCTCAAAAATAAACTGGTTTGTTATAATGGAGTTCAGTCATTTCACTTGGGTCTTTAATACATTCAGAACATGTACGTGGCTGGTTAGCGGGACGTGTGTTTTAACCACAATCAGCAATATTTCACATCAATGGTGCAGAGTAAACAGTTTTGGCTTCCACACCCGTCAGCATCAATAAGTCCGAACGTCACACCGCACTAAGGAGCACTCTGCCTACTCATGGAAATCACAGGGGAATGCACACTGGTGTTTCCCAGGCTGACAAAACGCTGTGTTCATTCATAATGGACCGTTAGGTCTCCAAGGAGGCACAAAAAATGACTTAAAGCACACTAGGCAGATGTTGACGAACCTCGTCTAAAGGTAAAAAAAACAAAGTGACTAATTCAAGTATGAGCGATGAAGGCAAGGTAGGCGTTAATGAACTTATGGATACCAGTACATCTGGCTCTTCAAATCCCTTCACTGTTCAAGTATCGGCCATCGAATCAGTAGCAGCACGTTTCTAAACGGTATTGAGAAGGAAAAGACGGTCCTAGGCACTGTAAGGGTAGCATCGGTCCAGTGCCTCCTCAGTAGCCTGCGTTGGGTCGCCGCCTCTTCCTCAACTGTAGCCCCTCAAAGAACTGCTTTATGTCCTCTGCTGTGACCACCTGACAGACGTTTGGACAGGAGACTGGTTAAGAGCAGGATGGGTTGAGGCTATTTCTAAAGGACAGTAAGTTATTCAATGCCCTTCAAAGAAGTTTATTTTAGGATCAGTCCTCACCTTTTCTTCAACGGCATACTGCTGCAGGAACGTCGTCAGTTCTGTTTTTAGGTCATTGTAATCTAGGAAAAGGGGGAAGATGTTTTTCACATCAGGACCAGTAGCCTTTCCCGATGCAATTACAGTGTATTGTTTTAGCCAATTAAAAAGCCCTCGTGTCCGTCCGGAGCCCAGAACTCACGGTAAATCATCTCCAGCTGCTGCACGTGATCCATGGAGCTCAGGAATGACATCAGCAGGTCCTCGCCCAGAGGCTGCGCCCGGCCGCTGTTCTCGTAGGCCAGCACCGTGTCCGACTCATCCAACAGGAACTGCACCTCCGCCTTCACATAGGCCCTCTGTGGATGAACCCAAGGACACAGGATCATCTCAGGTGGAATCAATTGTTCTCTCTGTTTCGATCACAGACATGCACACTGTGCAAGCAGGGGGAAGAGTCAAGCTTTTTAAGCCTACCTTGCAGCTTACACAGGTGCACAGCTGGGAGCGCCAATCATAGGACCAGAACACTGCTCCCTCCCTCGCCCTGTGCGGACCCGCGGTCGGGAGCTCCTTCAGCCTGCAGCCTTGGGTCTTCAGCGGGCTGTCCGTCATCTCCTGGTGCGTCCGCTTGATGGCGGCACTTTGGTTTTCTGGTTGCTAGGGCAAAATAAATAACACTGAATAAGGGGCGAGTGTTGGGCAGGCGAGGCAGGTGGCCTGGCCCCCCCTTCAGTGAACGGCCCCAACTGCGGTTGAGGTGCGATAAGTAGGTCGTCCTGTCCCGGCCGCACCCAGCCCCTGACACAGGGCGGGCGTGCGGATGAAATCATCTTTGTTTACAGTGAGCTGCCCGGTCAGAGCTGGCCAGAGCCTGTCCCAAGTGTACGGAGAGCTGTGCTTCACAGATCACTTCACCCACAATTACCCCAACCAGGAAGAAGACCGACCTGCTTTCAGGGCTCAGTTTACACATTACTATCCAGCGCCACCTGGTGGTGGGAGACACCATAACCGTGCACCCATGATACAACATTAATGTTACTATACTTCCAAAATAGGAGACATATGGTAGAAAAGAGCCGAATGTCTCCAGACTTCTCACCTTGTCCAGGGTTTGGCAGGAGGTTCCCTCGCCCCCATTTCGAAAGGCCTCACACTTCCGGTCTTCCTGGTTTTCCAGTTTGTCAACATTCACCCCCAGCTCTTCCCCCGAATGACCAACTTTGATCACAGGCGCCGCTGAAGAGGAAGGAACGGTAAATTCTCCTTTAACTCGAATGTCGGGAGGTCAGACCTCTTGTTCATTTGGAATTATCATAAAGCAAATGTCAAAGCAAAGTGAAATTAGATGCTTGTTCAATGGGTATTGCACTAAGACTACTACAGTAACATCAGTTATCAAGTTAGTAGCGAAGCTAGAACCATATAAGTAACAATGATTTCACTGTGTGCAGAACTTCTGTACACTGATTCATTAGATAAAAACAATACAGTTTCTTTTACTTCACCAAATTAAAGAAATGGCAGAAATTAGATCAACCCCAGAAATTGGCAGAAATTAGATCAACCCCAACTCAACCCCTGGACGCCTCTCGGCGTCCAGGGGTTGAGTTGGCGATCGAATTTCTGCCATTTCTTTAATTTGAATGCAAGTATCCAACTATGAAAAAGGCGTGAGCTGGGAACAATGGTCACCTGCAATATGAGCAGCATAGCTCCACAGGAAGGGGGCTTTGTTCATGCACGCCTCACACACCATTTCCTGCAGCTCCTCAGAGTCCAGCACGGCACAGCCCAGGTGCTGAGAGGAGGAGACAACAGGCCAACCTTAATAGGCATGGAATCTTAATACATTGATGCATGGTTCAGCTACGGCGGATCACCCTGATTTACAGTACTGCGTGAGACGTGGAATACCAGTGTGTATTGCACTGCATTTATATAGAGCTTTTCTAACCAGTGGTCCCTCAAAGCTCATTACCATATTGCCTTACATTCATCTGTTGATGCACACATTCACACAGTGACGGCGGTGTCAACCGTGAAAGGCTACCACCAGCTCGTCGTAGGGTGAGGGACACCTCGACACTCAGCTAGGAGGAGCCGGGGATCGAACTAGCAACCTTCCGGTTACCAGCCAAACTGCCCTACCTCCTGAGTCGCATGCCGCCCTTACATCAACAAGATGGAGACAAGAGACTTACCCTGGTGTGATACCAATCCTCACATATAATGCACTGGATCATCTCATCGTCGACCTAGTGGAGGTTTGAAGGGTTTTTGAAGACAGGGACATGGTCAGGGAATCATTACGAATTAAAAGGGAAGGGAATATGAGTGTATGATGTCTGTTTCTATATACCTGGTCGTCTGCGTCTGGATATGGCCGATCACAGGAGCAGTATTTCCCGCAGAAGTTGTGATTGTATTTGTTTTTTGGATTCACGCTGTCTTTGGTCTATTGAGAAAATAAAGTGTATCAGCAAATGCACATGAAATCCAACATAAAAGGTTGATTCGACAATATAGTAAAATCTGAATGAAAAGACTCACTGGGTTTAGTTGGCACTTGAAGTCCCCAAACTTGTCATTGCCACAATCACAACGAAACTGTCTTAACAACAAACAAAAAAGAGATTTAAAAGCAATTTGAACCTACAGTTTATCACGGTGAAGTTCGAGTGGAAGTGAAAACTGTTATTTCTTCAAGAAAATGAATCTTCCATTGGAATACCTTTTGGTATAAAGCTCAAATATGTCATGTCCATCGTGGCAGATGTTTGCGCAGGCCAGACAAAGCCCACCAGGATCCACGCCCGTGGGAGTGCACGTACTGCAGGCGAACACCGCCTGCCTCTTCACATAGCCCTGCAATTTTTAACAAATAATAAGCCTCCATCAAACGGATACTGGCGCCACTGCCTCCACATGCAGATATATGAATTACCCTGGAAGGTACCATTACTGATAAACCGCGTTGGATCAGTACTTGACAAATCGTGCATTTTGTTGCAAAAACACAGCGACGTTTCTTTAGGGTCAACGTTGAGAACAACTGGTATGTGTGAATGCAACACCAGAGCGGCACATGCGTGCAGGAATCCGGGTCTGCTGCAAGTCAGCACTGCGGTCCTTTACCTTAGTGTAAGAACAATGTTCTGGGTCGCTGCCCGCCAACACCGACAGCGCCTCTCTCAGTTCGTCCTCATCCGTGATATCTCGAAGAGATACGATTGTAGGGTCTTCTGTAACATCCGACATCGTAGTTCAGAACAAAGGTCCCCGCGGATCGTTTGAACACAACAGGCAGACTGGCTCAGTGTTGACAAACGCCCTTTCCGGGCGGGAGTTGACCACGTGGCGGAAGTGGCGCAGAGTTGTTTTTGTGTCTGGTCGCGCGAAAATAAATCCGGATATAGTAGAATACAACCATGAAGCATTCCAACCGGACCCACGTTTCGTCTGATTGATGCGATAAACGTGCGAAATGTTTGGTTTACTTAGAGCATTGCATTGTAACGTCACTGCCAAATGGAACTTTGAACCGGTGCAAAACAAAGCGCTTTTGTTTGAGGATAACGTTATCGAAACAAAATGCAAATGCCTCACACAATGCTGCAAATAGAGTTTAGCTTGACACCCACCAGTCCTGCCGGACTGGTAGTTCTGGTGTTACTGTTGTCTATCCAGCGGATGGCGTCCTTGCAGCATCAACATTAAAATAAATTAAATGGTTGACCTGACAAACCTCTCTATTTGTTTAAGCCCGATAAGCTGCGTCTTAGTTATTTCTTACATTGAAGGTAGCACATTAAATATCGATGACGTATTTTTTAAAACGTTTACTCATTTATTTAGGCTTTATTTGGTGATTTAAACAGTGAACCCATTGGCGCTCCCTGAAGGGGAGCGGCGGTACTGCAGGCTGACAGCGACGCCGTCCACCCGGAATGTTCTCCGTGCACGCCGCCAGTCTGTGTGGATTCCAGGGTTGTATACGCCGTGTTTCAGTCCTGACTTGGATGTGAGACGTGGGAACATCTCTACGTGGTTCTAGCCGTACATGTCATCCGTCACCCAGTCGGAAAACTTCCCCGCTAAACCGGACGACCGGAGAATGGGAATCCACCGGAGCTAGTTCCTGAAGAGACGGGTTCAGAAGAGCAGCCAGGTTAGCTTGCATATAGCCTCGATTCCAGCTTGATTTCTAGTTAAACCAGTTTACTATTTTGTTCGTCTACCAACCACCGGTAAAGCATGTTGGTTGAGCAACAGTAGGTCCTATATCAGGACTTCTTCTATGTTTGTTGTGACACTGACTCAACGAGCTAGCTCGCCCTGTGTTGAACGCAGTGGTTCGTCGTTTGTGTCTCAGTTCGCTCTCTTAGCCAGCTAACGATAGCGATGTGTGTTAGCAGAACTCAAACTCACGATACTCAATGAGCTTGGCTGTTAAGGTGTACTGAAACATTAGGTCGAGTTGTAGGGATACCGCGGATGAACTCTGTCACCAGTGACATGCAGTTGTTTCCCAGTGCCTCCGGACACTCCTGCTAACGGGGGTCTCGTCTCCGGAACCGCCAGTCAACTTGTTTCCCCTGCTAGGTTCGTGCGGGGATACGGTTTCCTGTTGTCGCCCGTCCGCGTCCATTCCTGGGTCACATCATCTTCAGTCCTGGTGAAAATGCAGACCTTCCTCAAAGGCCGGAGAGTCGGGTACTGGCTCAGCGAGAAGAAGATGAAAAAGCTGAATTTCCAGGCCTTCGCCGATTTGTGCAGGTACGCATCCGATATATCTGACCCTCCAAGTTACTGATTGCTATTTGATTAATTGTATACATTCAATAGCTTAAGCATTAATTGAATCAATGCATGTACAGTGTATGTTTTGATAACGTATTTATAGTTCTTACAATCCTTCAGGATTATCAATATATATGGTTTATTCTGGCAAATTATTTATACTCTGGTATTATATATAAATTATCCAATCATATTTAAATGTCTATTATAATATATATAAAAAAAAGAGAGGCTTATTACGATCCGTGTGTAATGCCTTACACCCTTTAACCTTTTATAGCACAGTGTGCTTATTACTTAGCAATCAGTCAATAATGCTCCTTCAGCGTTTAAAGGTAGGACTGTTAATGTTAAGTGGAGGTGTAACGACCACACCTTCATCTTGATGAGAGAACAGGAATAGTTAGTGTAACCCAAGATGCTACTGCTCCATTAATTCCTTTCAGTGAATGGCTAGTATCTACTGACTCACATCCCACCAAATCTTAAGGCCCTTCTATGTTCTAATCTAGGTTCTAGTATGACCAGTGCAAATGTATATATATTATGCTATTTGCATGGTTCATATAGATAGATTTACCCCATGTAAACAACATCACAACAGTTGTACAATAAATTATTATGATTATTGACACTGGCTTTGCCCTTTTATACCAACAACTCTAAGAAAGTACACCTCAGCTTGTATTGGCTTGTACAGCTTATACAAGCTACTGGGGGTTATGAGACAGCTTTTGACAGTGCAGTTATTGTACAAACAAACTGTAGTGTACAATTTTGCAGTTGTGCAGCACCAGCCACATTTGTCTCCCCATGCTAAGGCATAGCTATGACATTCTGGTCAAAGGCATGTATTTACAGTATCTCGCTTCCCTATACCCGATGTGGGCTAAGGGAGGGGGCGTGGCCTGTTCTAATGTATGTTATCTTGCCAAGTAATAGCCCATCACTCTGTGCCGGAGTCACATGATGTTGCATAAGGGGTTGTAAATTGGGGCATGGATTTGCTCAGTGAGACAGGGGAACTATACTGTGCTGCTTGACAAAGTCCTCGTATCGTGTATGTACAGCGTGTATGACTTGCATATGCGGTATCCTTCCTGACCTGGTCTGAAGATGTACAGATGATATAGGAGTTCCTCGACCACACAAACGTCATATCAGACGGTGACCATGCCTCGGTGCACCTGTCTTGTGTGCAACCCTTCAGTGGGTTAAGCCCAGCGAGGAATTTGGATTGAGAGGGCACATTGTACACATTGTGGTATTATAATCCACGGTATTTCTTTAATCCATTCATATACCTCTGGCCAACTGGAATCCCTCTCAACCATGAAGCTGGATTAGTGTGTGTGTGTGTGTGTGTGTGTGTGTGTATGTATATGTATATATATATTAGCTGCCATTACATAGAGGGGAACCATATTGAAGAAGTGCAGCTTTAGAGAGAATTGGCAATTTTCCCATTGTTAGAACAAGTAGAATCAGGTTACTATTGCAAAAGAAAGAGTTCCAAAAAGCCCTCTGGTGTGTTCACATGTCAAACACATGCCTTTCTCTAGTTCTGTTTTTCTAATGGATTTCCCCTGATTCGTACCACGCTGTTCATTCAAAGTCATCCTCAAGAGGAAGGAATATATGGAACTTGGATTACCTCCATTCGCCTCCCTCATACACTGTATGTGCTGAAAATAGCTACCTGTTGTTTCGAGGACCCGTCCAACACAGCCAACATGTCTCAATCGCCAGCACTTGGCTTAATTCACTGCTATTGTAAACTTGGGACCAGGGGCCAGCTGCTATGCATTAGTTACAGTTCAGTGCTTAACCTCAAGTGAGAAGGACAATGTGCTTATGGTGTAGACACTGGAAGGAGTATCCTTCTGACACCTTCATGCTTGTCAATAAGAATGGGTGACTTTAGATTTAAGACGTTTACTGTAGTTCCCTGGAACTCAGCCCTGTTTTAACTTGATCACATGTGCTGGTTCATACACGCATCACTGCCATGGTGGGAGTTCAACTTTCCTTTTAGACATCGTTCTTTTTATGGCGTGAATCTGAAATGACGAGCCTTCCCGGAAGGCGTCGGTGCTGTCCTATACAGCTGTAGGCAGGGAGATCCCCGCTGGCCATGAAAGGACATGTGGTGTCGCTTTAAGGCACCATCACTGGGTGTCCATTCATAACACAGCCTCCCCGGTTCCCAGTTTGGGGCTCATCATGCTTATGTCTAATCATCATAATATGCCCCCTTGGACCGCTCTCCTCTGCGTTATCGGGCTCTTCAGAAAATATTATTACTGGCTCCTGTCAGGAGAAGGCCATTAAACAGCCCTGCGGTGGCGGTTTTTAAGGTATGGTAGTCTTAAGGAAATGTATGCTGACGTGCCGTTAAAGACACGCCTACGCCTTTCCTAACCTAATTCATTGCTTCATATCCAAACCGTCTTGTAACTAGTGTTCCTGTACTAGTTTTAACAGATACTTTGTAGGTATCCTACTAATCACATGGTGTGGCTATGTCCGCACCCTTCGCGTTTTCTTATTTTTTCCTTAAAGCCCAAACAAAATGGTTTTGCCCTGGCGTGCCGCTCTGTTTAGTCTTTTCTTTATCCCGCCTCTGTGTCGAGGCTTTGCAACAACATCGGAGAGCAGACAATCCCCCTATATATCAGAGCTGGGATGAACCGAAGGCCCCGTCTACAATAAACAGGCCAGCTGCAGTATTAAGTATCAGCATTGTTGTGAGGCCCTGTGGGGCGGCTCCACTGTGGCCCGGGGCGGGGCTCTAACCACGTAACCACCGTGGTTGTGGGCTGTTGGGTGTCGGTCTTTTGGTCTTGTTCTGTCGGAACACCTGTTGTTGTCCGTGCAAGTCAGCCGCATTATGTTGACACTGGGTTGTTTTAGCAGCAGTACAGAGTGACATCAACCCGTTTTACATTCTTCAGCCTGAAATGATTTTGTTGCTCATTGATTCAGAGCACCCCGTGGGCGTGCCAGCATCCAACAGATCTGAACACGTCTAGATCAAGTTTAGATGTCGCTGGTGCCTGCCTGGTTTGCCGCGGGGTTATAAAAGGGGAATGTGTGTTTTGTAGGGCGCGTAGAGTAGACGAAACTTGGATCTTGAATCAACGATACAATACAATATTACGAAAACAAAATGTATATGGAAATGTGGAAGGCACTTAGCTGATGGTGGTTTGGGCTCAACCCCGGTTCTCACTCTACCTGTTGCCAAGCAACATTTTCTTTTTGCCAAAGCTAAGAATCCCTCGGCTGTCTGTGAAAAGTAGAGTGTGATCTAGTATAAAAGACATTAATAATATTTATGCATTTGTATGCTTTTTCAGGAAAATATGTAATCTCATGTTAAAGTGATATGTAACATTCTTTCATGTCAGAATATTTCCCCGCTCATATTTTTCTTTTTTCTTTCAGGAAAAGAGGAATTGAAGTTGTTCAGGTAAGGTGCCACCTAGTCTCCTATTGTCTGATAATCACTGTTCGTTGTCAATGACTTAAGGCCCAAAAAATGCAGACCGACCTACACACTAATGACTATCAATCCAATATAGAAACACACTGCATTGGATTCACCAGCATCCAACATGGCATCCAAACACTGATCCCTTCTTTCATCTCCTTCCCAGTGCTCTACTCCATCCTCATGTCTGTTTTTCTACCGTCTGTGCCTCGGGAGTTTATGCTCCATTTTGGTCATGATGTATTCTGCACACCCAGACAGAACTCTCCTGGGAATAGGCTCCAAGTTACAGGGCTTTGTTTCCCAGTATGTACTCCGCTTCTCCAGGACAACCAGCAGACCCTGTAGTACAAGTCAGCGGTCCAACAGCCGCAGCTGCTCTGTCTAAAGACTCAGTTATGGTTCCACGTCGACGCAACGCAATGACCACGCAGACATGTGAACCTGTTTTGGTTCTGCGTCGGGTTTTAGTGAGATGACCAATCACAGCCCTTGCTGCTGCGTCGCCTCGACGAACCGTTACAATTTTTGTAACGGTCTGTAAACCCCCTTGCGTTGCGTCGATGTGGAACCATAACTAAGCCTTCAGACCTGTTACCCCTGTATCTCAGACATGTTGCCCCTGTGTCTCAGACATGTTGCCCCTGTGTCTCAGACATGTTGCCCCTGTGTCTCAGACATGTTGCCCCTGTGTCTCAGACGGTTGGTTCAGGGCTGCTTATCCTAGAATCTTATCCTAGCTATCTTTGTTGTATACGGGGAATGGGTTAACCTAGCAATTGTTAGTGCTTGGCACTTGTTTCTATGAACATCCTTACTGTAATGGTAGCGATATAGTGCTGCTTCAAATGTCAATGTAAGTTCTTGGGAAATTGCTGGTGTTCCAGACATGCTGGGGCTGGTATATGCTTTGAGGTCGCCTACACACCACCGGTCATACCAATGGATTAATAGTTCAACCATTTTAATGCTGTAGCCTCAATATGCAAGGCCGATGTATCGGGCTGTTGCTCCCCGTCACGATTAAGTAGAGGGTGTTTGAGGATGGAGATAGAGAGCAAGGTCATTGACAGGTTGATTTATTTATCCTGTGGCTTTCATATCCTGAAAGATAAACTCTGTATATGGTTCCTTTTTTTTATATAACGTGAAAGATTTCCCGCAGAAAATGTGTTGGTTAAGTCGGTGTGGATTGTTGTCAGACCGGGGGGGTGCTGCTAAACAACATTGTCAAATAACAACAGAACCCAGAACAGTTAAAGAATTTGTGCAATTTGAACTTTGAAAGTATTCAAAACTAAACCTTTTTATTTTTTGAGGACGATGTAGTTAGGGCGGCAGGCGTGTGTTGCTTAGGAGGCCGCCTAAACTGTACAGTGCTGCGGCAAACCCTGACGTGTGAAGAGAGATTATATTTAATTGTGCAGATATAGTGTTGGCTTTTTATTGAAATATTTCCTGTTCTAG
>OOFH01006416.1:4598-17872 GCA_900323355.1 Merlangius merlangus
AGGGAGGGGGAGACCCAGAGTGGGGGCGCGGGGAAACCGGGGGAGGACGGTGGCTCTCAGGGGGAGGAGAGAGCAAGTAAGTTTGCCAAGCGCAGCAGTGACCACACGGTGAGCTCAGCCCGAGAGCGCTACCTGGCCAGGCAGATGGCCCGCTCGGGCTCCAAGGCCTACATCGAGAAGGAGGAGGACTGAGGACGCTGGGCGTTGTTCTACTGTCGTGTTGAGCCAGAGGGATCCTGTTCCAAGTCCTCTGTGCACTGTAATGGGCTAAGGCTCCGTTCAAATCTACAAGGGAAGGTGGTTGGGTGTAATAAAGAGTGACTGTTGCATCTAGGGACGATACATGTGTGTGTGCAGTAGTGTAATTAATCAATTGAATTAATAAAAACAATACTTGTCCCAAAAGTGTTCTCCTTGCATTCTGTTTATTTTAGTTTTGTGTTCAACAACAGATATGGATATCGCCCACCCCCAGATCTAGTACTCCACCCATTCAATGTTAATACCAACACATGGCTTTATTCAAGTGAAAGATTGAACCAAGTATTCACTACTTCACAGTGGTGGACTGAGCCACGTCTGTGCTACACGTGACGCCACCTAGGGGCCCAAATGGGCTCCTCCTTAATGAGGACGCAGGGTGCTGGTGTGGAAACCCGTTTGTTTCATTATTCTAAGGCTGAGTATAATACAAACGGATCGGGATCCGCGCTGCCATGCACGAGATATCTCAATGTACGGTGATGGCTTGTCTAACCTGTGGTGTGCACCTAACCCAGCCCGGAGTCTACAAGTCTGACTCGGAAGGAGAGGCCGCTTAAACTGGCCATCATCCACCCATACGCCACCCCACGTCAGTTAGCCATAGAAAACAACATAACTGGTTCTAAATCATTAAAAGTAGGCCTACATAATTTCTACTCCACTTTTACACCATTTGACTTGCATGGCATTGCATTGCATGGCTTGATGGAAGTTTTCGTTAATAAATAACACACGATATAGTAACATTTATTTAATTTAATATGATGTAACCGCTATCCATACCGGTATGGCTTTATCATAAATCGTTTAATAATTAAGTTTATATAGCTGTAGCTTTCAGCATCAAATTGATTCGTCTTTATAAATAAAAAATGTATACAATTTATTCAACACTTCTACACACAAGTTTGTTGGTTGTTTTGTGGAACACAAAACAACACATCACTATTGACAACTGTCATTACTGTCACTCTTGGTAGCTCTTGGCTACCCTTGGCTACCATCACTATTGGCTACGGTTATTACTGCTACTATGACCATTGGCCACGGTCTACTGCATTATTTTTAATTATGTTAACCTTATAAATGAATGGATATATTGTAAAAAAAAAAAAAAAAAGCAAGAAAAAAAAGCAATTGAACAAAGTCAATGGCTCCGTTTATAGTTCACGTTATTAGACTTAACTCAGTTACTCGTTTTAGACCTAAAGAGTCGGGCAATGTTCAACCAAATACAGTAATGGGCCGGTAGAATAAGAGAGCCGGAGACGTGCCTTCAGGTTAGAAACATACAGCATTTATTGGCCACCAGGGGGCAATCTGGAGGATCGAGTAGCAGAAAACCAGGGAGTGACAACTGATGCTCTTTGACCTGAAATCCCTTCTATATGTACCCATACCCACTGATTAACTTGTAACAATAACGTGCTTCTGCGGTTATAAAGAAGCATACTTTTCTACTTTGCCACTTCATCAGGAATCGCTCCCCAAGTGTTCTTCCTAGAGAAAGATACTTATTGTGTTGGTACCCTGAAATAAAAGGAAGAATATTGAGAAGTTAGAGTAAACTAAATTACGCAGCAATCATGATTTTCTTTTTATATTTTATTATATTATAAGATTATAATTAATTGACCGAAGTTTATAAAGGATGACATGGTCTTAAATACTTACCTCATCATTTTCGAAGTTGCTAGTAGTAGTAATAAGTAGTAATGGTGTTGTTGTTTTGGGCTGTAATTTAAAACACACCACACACATTATACCGGATCTACACAATGACAGTAGTAAAAAAATATCCCCAAAAGGTTGTAGCCATGCTAACACACCCTCTCGTTCCTATACTCTTTGGCCAAAACACTATCTTTCTTGAACCCTTTCTCTGAAGAGTTGTTTGACAGTTCTCAGCTACCGTAGCAACATGGCAGGTCGGTGAAGGAGGAGCTTAATGGTCAGAAGGTAACCAAAACACAACCATCCTTACTTTCATGCGATTAAGCACTTATCTAAACATATTTATATTCCCCTAGATGCCACTCGATTCTACACACACTTCTTAAATCCCAGTAACAGCTTAAAGGCATTAAGTATTAATTAAAGTTAGTGTATGATAGGCTATGACACACTAACCCCTTAGTATTAGTTATTGGCAAGTATTAGGATAAGAACTAACCCATTAGGTTATGAAATACCAACCCCTTAGTATTAGTATAGTATTAGTTAGCAAGTATTCATATTAGGATAAGAACTAACCCATTAGGTTATGATACACCAACCCCTTAGTATTAGTTAGCAAGTATTAGTATTAGGATAAGAACTAACCCCTTAAGTTATGACACACCCTTTGTATTAGTATAGTATCAGTTATTAGTATAGTATTAGTACTTACCCCTTAGGCTATGATACACTACCCCTTAGTATTATTATTCATACTAACCCCTAGTATCACACTACACACTACTGCTGCTCTCCAGCTGTAACACAAGAGGCTATGATACACTAACTCTTAGTATTAGTATTAGTATGAGCACTACTCACTGCTCGTACTGTTCTCCAGCTGTAACATCAGAGGCACGAAGCCCTCCAGCGGAACGTCGTTGAGCATGCCGGAATACAGGAACACAACGGACATGATGGTTTGGGGGTCCACAGACAATCCTGGTGGAACACGAGGGGGAGAGAGAAAAAGAATTGGCCTATAGTTTTTCTCTACTTTTTTTTTTATCAATTGAATTAGTTTGTGTACATAGTAGTGAACCTCTAGTGGACGTTGCGTCCATGGCCTCATGGATGGACAACGCCCCGGAGCCATCCGTGTCCACGCCGTTGAAGAGTTCCTGTTACAGGAGAATCATCATTAGGAGCTTGAATGCAGAGTGGATCAAAATCCAAAGAGACTCATTGGGAGATGGCATGTACATGATTGATATCGGAGGCGCTACCTTGTAGCCGAGAAGCTTCTTCCATAGTTTCTTGAAGGCGGGATAGTTGATCGTGCTTTGGTAGCCCTGTGGCTGAACACAACAACAAATACCCCAAGTTGGCCTCAATCACGTCTATTTATTCAACAATTTAAATGACAGCATAGAAGAAAGGGGGAATGTGAGGAGCAGAAGGGTTTCATTTGGTCTACCTACGTTAGAAAGGCCCAGAATGGATCTGCAAGCGGTCAGGTCAAAACCGTCCTTTCCTTTAGAATCAACACACAAAAACAACATGTTCAATAAGAATAATGAAAGTATGTGGACATGTTAACATGGTTTTCGGAAGTGTTGATTATCTCACCGTTGAGGAGGGAGTCGTTGAGGAGACGCTTAAGCTGTTCGGCATTGAGTCCCCTTTTCTAAAGGGAGAGAAAGATAAAGTATATAGGAACAATTCAGACTGATGGAGTCATCGACAGAGAAAGGAACATGGATGGAGGTTTCTGTATCGGGAAAAATCTAAATAATTGTATTGGCAATATTGATATACCTTACGATTTTAAGATAACCTTTAATCTCGAATCAAAGGTTTAATCAAGTTTTCCTAGTTCTAGAGAAATTAGACAGAAAGAACTCACCCCTTCAGAGTAGCGTCTGAACAGATCCTCATCACCCGTTGCCTTGGGAATTAAATAAATAAAACCAAATAAAAGACAATATAATCTGAGCTGACAAAAAATATAAGCCTAGTTACCGAAAAAACTGAGTTTAACCCACCCATTAAAAACAGGGTGGACAAAATAATTTCCTATTTCATGTTACACTGAAACAAAATGAAAACAAGTGAGGGCTTCCTCTGTGGGAAGCTAATCTGTGGCTCTGGCAGTTGGATAATTAGCATTATAAATGATACGCTCCACTGATCTCCTAGGGTTCAGAATTTCCCCCCATTTCTTGTTCTTACCGTGGGGGTCACTTCCTCTGCTTCTTCCTCATCACTACTGTCATCATGGTGCTCATGTTCATCTCCACTGCAACAAACAGAGGAGACACATGTTTAGCTAGTGGTTTCAATAATGGGTTGGGGCTGGACCAAATCAATAAAGGTGAATTACGTTTGTGATAACGTTTTGACCAGATTCCGTCCTGACTTAATGTGTTAAAACTGAATATGTTTCTCCAAACCTTTTGGTGGTAAGTGAGTGAAATGAATAGTACAGACTGAACGTACAAGATATCAGAAGAAAGGGGGAGGCTTAGACGACTGTGGCTGTGGTGTCAAGTGGCCACTGGGCCCAGCTACCACTAGGGGGCGCCCACGGCACCCCCTAGTGGCCCCTTTTTGTCTTGGCTCATGATAGGCCTCTGATCTTTGTAAGCCCCAAACAAAAATCACATTGTCTTGGGCCTACGCCGATTGGGGGGGCCTATCATGAGCCAGTATTAAAAAAACAACAACATTTACTGCAGCTCATGATAGGCCCCTAGTCGGCGCAGGCCCTCGGGCTTCAGCCCAGGCAAGCCCGTGCATTAAGGCGGCCTTGTGTGGAGGATGGCTGCACACCTGCTGCCCATTGAGCAATCAGTGGGCAACAGGTTAAACCAACCATCACGCATGGCAACATGCATGCCATGTATCATTATATTCAAACTGTACAATAAACCCCACCACCCTATGTCCTTACCGGGAGAAGTCCAGTAAAAGCCATGTTACAATATACTTCTGTAGGGGGGTCTAAGTGGACTTACTGAGCTTTCACGCCAGCCTTGGTGTACACCGTGAGGAGGAACTCGTCGCTGACGTTAGCATACATAGTGCAGGGGATGACCACATATTCTCCTGGATCCACCTTGATGAGGTCCATCACTTCCCTGTCCTTGGTGAATGCGCTTTGGCTCAACAAGTTCCGCCTTAGGTAGTCATAGTCTAGTTGCCCTCCACTGGCCTGGAAGACAAATGTTGGATTTGTTTTCATTCGTGTGTGTGTGTGTGTGTGTGTGTGTGTGTGTGTGTGTGTGTGTGTGTGTGTGTGTGTGTGTGTGCGTGCGTGCGTGCGTGCGTGCGTGCGTGCGTGCGTGCGTGCGTGTGTCTGTGTGTGTGCGTGCGTGCGTGCGTGCGTGTGTGTGTTTCTAATTATTGAACATTCAAAATGAACGTGCTTACCTGGTCTGTGAGCTGTAGGATTGGAACAGAAAGGATGTGTTAATAAAGTAATGGGAGGTTACATTCCTAATGAGAGTCTTAAAGCAATGTAATATGAGTGACCATCATGGTGGTGTAGACAGCAGCTCACTCTGAAGATGCTGTAACTGATGTAGCTCTGGTTGGACTCTTTGCGGTTTCCCAGGGGCTTTCTCATCAGGGACACCAGCAGGTTTTTTGTCCCCTTGTTGTCCCCCTCCACTGCCTTCACCTTGATGCGGAACTGGGGGTTTTTGACGTAGGTGGCTGCAGACAGGGGCCGGTGAAGCCGTTAGCAATGCTGTGAACGTGTTTTTAACTTGAAAGTCTGTGTCGCTTTAACAGCGCAGTTGTGTTGAAGCAAAGGGTCATAAATGTCAGCGCTCGGTTGAACCCTCCCAGGACCCCACTAGTACTGTCATCCCATTGGTTCCCTACCTTAATATGAATTCATGATTCTCATGTCTGTACGGTTTACAATAAAGTTGATGTACCCCTGTCTTGTTGGATGATGATAATGTTTGTCTTTACATTTCATTTTTCCTTTTCATTTCAACACTCTTTACAAATATTTTAACTTCATGGTTAAAATATTGTTTTGAGTTGTGAGTTGAAAATCCAAGCTTACAATTCCCGATGCTGCCTCCAGATGTTCTGCCAGCGATCCAGCTGCCGTTGTAGCTCATGCACTTCCACTGGCAGCTAAGATCCTCTTCCATGAAGTTGGGGTTCTCACAGCAGATGGACATGTAGTTATAATGGTGACAGAAGTCCTCCAACTCCATCCTGGAAAAACATGTCAATAACGCAGAGGACTGATTACATATGGCGGCAAAAGTAGAAGCAAATGGCAGTTATTTTAATGATCATTATTCCATACCAGAACTCTCCATCTTCACTTTTCACACATTTTTTCTTGTCTTCAGAGCTCACTTGATTCCACAAATCTGAACTGCACAATGGAAGGATGAGATTATCCATGAAATAGGTGTCTGCAAAGCTTAATTTAGTGTAAAATTAAATAGACAATTTGCAGTGAGGTGGCAGAAGACATCCAACCAAGTAGCCCCCACCCCTCCCTTTCTAACGACTATAGTCTATTGACTAAATATTCATATACAGGGGCTTCATACTTATCCCTTCATTTGACTATGGTCTATTTGCTAAATATTCATATATAGGGGCTTCAGGCTTGTCTCCATGTGACAGTCTATGACTAAAGATTGATATGGGCTACATACCGGTCGCTCCATTCTCCAGTCCATTCCTGGCGGCCCCAGGGATTCAGCAGTCGAACCAGCTTAACACTGGAACCCCTAAGGGTGACCTAAACACACACCAAGAGCACACACGACATGCTTTAAAAGGCTTTCGACCCACACAGCTAGTCCACACAAGCAGACCCCGCGGGAGCTACCTCAGTTACTCCTGTGACCGCATAGGCATGCCAGTCCACCAAACCGGTCCGGGACACCGTGTTCGCTGCCTCTCCCTGTGACCCAAAGAATAAAAGATTAGGAGCGATACACAGGAGGCAAACAAGTGTAACTTCTGTCTGAGGGGGAGGTCGTACCCCGGCTGCAAAGGTCCCACAGCCGATCATGGACTTGCAGTCTGAGGCTCTGGACAGGCAGCCCCACAGCTCCTCGTCGTGGCCATGGCTGTGCTGATTCCTCAGCTGGTAGTGCTTGAACACGCCCCCGCAGAAATCCTTGAAAGCCTCAGCTGGGTTTCCTGCATGCATGTCTGCATATGAACCACAAAGTCTGACGCACGCACACACACACACACGCACACACACACACACGCACAGCACACACACACACACACAGACACACACACACACACCATTACGGTGTAGTATTGTCCAGAGAGCGAATAGCTTACTCAACGAATATAAAGTGAAACACTTCAAATTTTAGGTTATTACAGACACACAGCAAAAAGTAATACGGTAACCCGCTTAGACTAATTCTTGACATCTAAATGTTTTGTTTACATACTTAGCATAGGCCTTTTCCATGAGAGGGACCCAGTATTCATGTCCAGTTTTGCTGTTCACAGACACTAGCCGATTTTGGTATGTCGGGAGAAAGTCATCAATGACGACGTCCACCCACCGACCGAACCTCCAGAACTGGCCAGAGAAGAGTCAAAAGAATAATCATATAATTTACATATATTGAATATCTATTATAGCATAAACATTTCATTCATCATAACCATTGAATTAAAAGGCCATTGCACCCTTTCCCCTGAGACCGGCCGGCTGTGAGCTGGCCACGACTCTTTATTTACATACAATGTGCAATGGCATTGTTTTGGCCAAATGTTAAAAAGGAACGAGCAAATAGAGTTCAATTCAATTCTTTCTATGTTCTCTTTTCATTTGAGATTTACATTTTACCTTCAGTGTTTTATTTTTTACTTTTTTTACTTGATAGTCCTGAGTGAGGCCTTCAAATATGTTGACATTTGGACAATCTTACCCTGAAATGAAAGATGCCAGCATACTCCTTAAATGACTGGTCGGAAGGTACAACTTGCACTAGAAGCCCTTTATGCAACGTCAGTGAGCCAATAGCTGCCAGGAACCAGCAATTAGCTGGAAAACAAAAAAATTGCAGATTTGATCCCCTACCCCAAATAGCAGTGGTTCATGTTGAAAGTAATTCTCATTCAAGTCTGTTTGAATCACAATGATGAGTATTTGCTTACCAATCGCGCCTTGACCAAAGTCTTTTCTTGAAGCCCCATCCAGTAAAAAAGTCACCTCCCCTTGGAAGCCCATGGCTTTTGCAATGTCCTGTAGAAAGACACAGAGAGAAGTTATGAAGAGTCAATTCTTAACCATAATAATGAAGAGTAGAAAGACAATTTGCAGCTGGAAACTCAAACCGATACATGATATCTACAATCAGTCATTTAACTTGACTTCAAGGAGAAGCTGAGATCAACCACAACATGCATCATTATTGGAGCAACTGCTAAATGTGCTGCATGACAATGTGTCTAAAACCCACCATGCACAGCACCGGTACATTTATGTAACTTCTTCTTCTAAATAAAAATGTAAATATATAAGAGGATTTAATAAAAAAAAAAACATTGAGTCATGAGTTTTTCCGAACAGAATATAATAGCGGTCTTATTGTTAGGTACCCCTGGCCGCATCCACTTGACTTGCTGCTGCTGCCACTGCGCCATGGTGGGGACCTCTCCCATAGAGTTGCGGTCGGGAGGGAAGGTGGTGTCCACAAACAGAGAGCCTCTCCTCAGGCTCGTCCGCTTCAGCTGCTCATAGTTCTGCCGGTTGTACAGGTCCGGGTTGGAGGAAGTCCCCACGCTACCCTCGGTGTAGCGCAGGTTGATGATACCGGTGCATTCTCCAGGCATGTTGACAACTACAGTAGAGAGAGGCCAAACACACACATTAATTATTATTAGTAATGAGATAGGCGAGACCGTTCTCTTACATGGACTACTTCTACTACTTCTTCAGAGGAGGCCTTAAGATGAGTTACCTGTAGCAGATGCAAGCTCTTGAAGACCAGAGAGTTTGGAGTGGTCTTTGTGCACCCAACAACCGTAATTTATACTTTGGTCATACGGGCTGGCTCTGCCCCCAAAGCCCCAAGGTACAGGATCTGACCCACAGGTTCCTGGCCATAATTATATAGCTTGTATGCAAATCTCTAGAGGCAGTGGTTAACGCACTCTTTAGGACTTCTGACCAAATTCCTGGCTTTTAAAATATCTTCTAGGTATGAAATGCACATTCCTTTGTGTCAGTGGAGCGGTCTGGACATGTCAGCCTAGAAGGCTGTGTACAACCCTAGGGGGATAGAGGATGTATGTGGACCCTGCCTCTAACCTTTTCCATTTCATTCCATCTTCCACGCAAGATGCTACATGCATGTACAAAACTGAACGTTTGACACATGAAGCGGAAAAAAAGGAATGCCCATAATTATAGCCATGTTATCATCACAGCTTTCCTTATGGCTGTAATAAACTAACTTTATGTGAAACTGAAAATGACTTGATGTAAATCAAATTTAATACCAAAACAACTTTGGTGGGAACCTTATAATTGAAATAAGCAACTGATTGCATCTGAACTACTTTTCTGGAATTTAACATACCCGGTCATCATATGGAAATTTATTTAGATATTTAACACCTTTCTACATATCGTCTGTGCTGTACTGTACTGTACCTAGAATATTATTCTTATTTTATATGATCACTGTTTTGTAAGAATAACTCACCTTTAAAGATCCAGGCACATGGTGTGATATATTCCATGTCTTATCCAGAGGATACATTCATTTATAAAATGAATTTATTGTTTTTTTTTCAAAAGTAAGCAGAGGCATTCTGTACAGCTTGTACAGAATGCTGCACAGCTAGACTGCTGACCAGAATGAGAAGGTTTGATCATATCACACCTATTCTCGCCTCTCTGCACTGGCTACCAATAACTTTCAGATCGGACTTTAAGGTGCTACTGCTAACCTATAAAGCCTTGCATGGACTATCTCCATCCTACCTGAAGGACCTGATCATTCCTTATAGTCCTTCTCGCTCACTCCGGTCTTCGGGAGCTTCTTTCACTGCCAAAGGTTAAAAAGAAATCGGCTGGACAGAGAGCGTTTGCCTATCGAGCCCCCTTCCTATGGAATAGGCTGCCACCAGTGATCAGGGAAACTGACTCTGTGGAGCTATTCAAAGGAAAGCTCAAAACGCACCTCTCGAATCTTGCATTTGAAACATAGGAGTGTGAAACGACAGATGTGAAGTGAAGAGTACTCTGTTTGCTTGTGCTTTTGTTACTACAGTATACATTCCCACTATGTACTTTTCCGTTCTAATTCACTATTCTGTCTGTTCTAGTATGTTGCGGTGACTGGACTGAATGCCTGGACTCTCCTCATAGTTAACCGGCCAGAACCCCATCATTATTTTAATATGATGTGCATATATTTACCTGTATGTCAATTATGGCACCCATTGCACTCCTGACCATCCCTGGAAGAAGGGATCCCCTATAATGCGTTTCTTCTCAAGATTTCTTCCTTGCTAATTTCAAGGGAGATTTTTCTTGCCCGTTTGGGGGCTTGGGTAAAGGGGGGTGTCATAAATATTTGACCTGTTAAGCCCTTTGAGACTGTAATGGTGATTAAGGGCTATACAAATAAAATTGAATTGAATTGGAGTACTGATAATGATTTTGAGTTTTGCCAGTTATATTGCTTCCTTGATTGATGATCCGGGAAAGCTTTGATTTGTTTTTGACAGCGGTGAGGGTGAATCAGGATGTGATGTTGAACGTGAGTACAGATTCTATGAGTGATTTATAGACAGCTGTTAAAATGTCCTGTCCGACATCAAAGCTCCTGAGTTTCCTCAGCATGAACAGGTGTTGCTGTGCCTTTTTGGACACAGAGTCTGTATGCTTGGAGAAGGACAGGTGGGTGTCAATATCTGTGCCCAGGTATCTAAAGGCCTCTTCCTGCTCAATTGTCTGCCCATTCAGCCTCAGAGGTTCAAAGAGAGGTTGGGGTGAAGATATTCACCTCCCTCCACAACACAGCTCTTTGGTCTTGGAGATGTTAAGCCCCAAAGAGCTTTTTTATTCACAGCATCAGGGTGTTGACCTGCTGATTGGACCCCGAAGCCATTTGTTTTGAGAATAATGGCTGGCTGATGAAGTTATTGGGTGGCTAGCCGGCTCAGCCAAAACCTAAATGGCTGTTGCAGCCGCCAAATTTTTCATGGCTACAAATGGCTTAAATTTTTCGTGTGTATGTCTCTATGTGATAGGGCTTTGACTTTTGCCCAGAAATCATATTCGAAGTTTGTTTGTTTATTAATATTAAATTTTCTAATATATTCAAATATTTATTAATAATATTTTTGACCATTAAATGCCTTCAGTAAGACCTGGATTGGGCTTTGCTAGGTTTGTTTACCGGCGTTGCTATGGTTACCGGTCTTGCGCGTTCCAATGGTTTATTAGGTTTCTAATAAATCGCTGTCTAATCAATACTTCATTCACATTCGGAGTCAAAGCCCTACTATGTGATAGAATTATTACTTGATGCAAATAATTCTAGCTGGCTCAGCCAACGTTTATCAGATGGCGGCTTATTTTGGCTTATACAATTATTGGCTGGCGGCGGCTGAAATTCGAAATGGCGCAAATGGCGTCGCAAATGGCGTCGCAAATGGCGTCGCAAATGGCGCCGCAAATGGCAGCGGCTTCGTGGTCTACTGCTCATAGTAGGCAGCCAGAGAGGAGTGATCCCTGATGTCACCCATGGCTCTCTTGCGGCCCCTCCCCCTGGTAGAAGCCCCCTTCGACCGCATTGGTATGGACATTTTTGTGCCATTAGAACGTCCGCACAGGGGTATTGATTTGTGTTAGTCCTGATCGACTGCAAAACCCGATACCCGGATGCAATTCCATTGCGCAACATCTCTGCGAGGAGTGTTGCTAGGGTTGCCAACTATCACAAATGTAAATACGGGACGCATGCATGCGCACGAAGCACGCGCATGTGTATGGTGGTCCTACGTCGTCCGTTCACTGGACAATTCCGCGAATCAAGCATTCGCAACTATGAGATGAAGCCTTCCTGCTTGTGTGGGTGTGTGTGCTTGTGTGCGTGCGGCCCCAGCCACAGCACAGTGAGTGACGGAAGACAATAATCGCTCTCATTGTTCCACGACCCGAAATACGGGACAAAGTGCGTCCCGTATTAGTTCATTACGGAACACGTCTTTTAGTTTCCAAATAAGGGACGATTCCGTTTTTTACGGGACGGTTGGCAACCCTAAGTGTTGCGCAGGCAACAATCCCAAAAGAGATTCTCCATGACCAGGCACCAATTTCATGTCACGCACGCTTAGGGAACTTAACGGGTTGTTGAACATCAAGGCCATCCGCACAAGCGTCTATCACCCACCCAGCCACAGACGACTTGTGTGAGCATTTCAACCAGATCTTGAAGTCAATGACCCATAAGTTTGTACACAAGGATGCTCGAAATTGCCATCAATGGCTAGACCCTCTATTGTTGTGCGGGAAGTGCCCCAGGCTTCCACAGGGTTTTCCCCATTTGAGTTGCTATATGGTGTTATGTATTTTAAGCACATAAGCTGCCCCCACATAGCCACTAGGAAACAGGATCAAACACACAAGCTGCATTACCCCCACACAGTCACAGGGGAGCAGGATCAAAACATACAAACTGTAAACTGTGTTCAACTGGTCACCCCAAATAACAAATGCTGTACCTAGACTTGACGAGCAGAGGACTTCTTTTTTTTACCCCAGCCACAGAAGGCCATGCCCACTCCCCATAGGCCACTCCTACTTGGTCCATTTCCAGTGCCTGGAGCCAGACGAGGTCAGAGACCCATAGGCGGGCCCGCAGAGAGTCTCGGGCCTAAGCCCGGGGCTTAGACCCCGAAGCCATTTGTTTTGAGAATAATGGCTGGCTGATGAAGTTATTGGCTGGCTAGCCGGCTCAGCCAAAACCTAAATGGCTGCTGCAGCTGCCAAATTTTTCATGGCTACAAATGGCTGAAATTTTTCGTGTGTATGTCTATGTGATAGGGCTTTGACTTTTGCCCAAAAATGATATTCGAAGTTTGTTTGTTTATTAATATTAATATTCGAATATATTCAAATATTTATTAATAATATTTTGACCATTAAATGCCTTCAGTAAGACCTGGATTGGGCTTCGCGAGGTTTGTTTACCGGCGTTGCTATGGTTACCGGTCTTGCGCGTTCCAAGGTTATTATTATATATTTATATTTATATTTATTAGGTTTCTAATAAATCGCTGTCTAATCAATACTTCATTCACATTCAGAGTCAAAGCCCTACTAT
>OOFH01006536.1:0-10807 GCA_900323355.1 Merlangius merlangus
GCTTGGGTCCAAACGTTGCTCAGTGAAGACTCAGAGAGGAGCCAACACACACACACAACGACACACACACACACACACACACACACACACACACACACACACACACACACACACACACACACTCTTGTGTATGTGTCTAGTACTTTATTTACCAGGAAGCCAATCCTCTCTCTCCCCCATGTGACAAGGACAAGCGCAGATCTCCTTGCAGCATCAGGCTATGTAAATCTGGAATACAGACACTTGGCCTAAATACACAGAGCTTAGATTTGTATTATCGTTTTTTAACATCCTAAAAGTCAGTATAGCCATATTGCACTGGATTAAGATATTTCAAGCTAAGCTTCTATTTATTTATCAGGCGGCCCTCTCCAGTGCTCCACAGTGCAGTCAGGTGGTCTACCAAGATATTCTATAATATTGTCAACAACATGCAAGCCAAGAAGCGGTTTCAAATAGTTGTGCATGTTGAATTCTTTAAATCGAAATCAGTCAGGTCGATGACACATCCTCGTTGAACGCTATGGGGTTAAACTGAGTCCCCTCTGCCGTCTATACGTTGTTCTAGTAGTTTGTTTGGTTAGTTGAAATTATCTTTCATATGGCCCCACCAACCCATCCAGCCCCTGCATGACTATTGACTGTAAATCCTCCAAACACATTTAACACACTTTTGTAATAAGAGCTAAAACACACACACTTGCACACAAACACACACATTGTCAAACGTGTTTTGAGTCCTGTGATATTAGTCTGTTGCTACTGACTCACCATGGATTCACACGGTCCCTGCCTGACGACACAAGCCTGTGGGGGCTTTCACAACACATGTGAAAATACGATTATGTGTGAGTTGCGTCACATTGCTTCAGATGGATCTAGGGCCGTCATCTTTGCTTGATCAGGTTGACTTATAGTGTGTTATAGTGTTACCATAAGCTAATACACAATGTCATCACTTACCCCTTTTATAAGCCTTATTATCCAATAGTCACTCATTTGGAAACAATGAATATATTATGTCGTTTGCGGACGACTGGCGTCAATTTGCTGTCACTTATTTCTGAACCTTCATAAACTTCACATCTCAAGGAATGTTTTCGCATTAAGTCTATAATGTCGAAAATGCAAATGACCATAAAATAATAATAATAGTAATATATTTAATTTATAGAGCACTTTACATTCAGAAATTTCAAAGTGCTACAGAGTTTAAGAGAGAGGGAAAAAAAATAAAAAGGGTTGTTGAAACATATAATACATAAACAGTAAAAGGGAAATCAGCAAAAGGCTTTTTTAAAAAAGTAAGTCTTATTTTTTTTTTTTTAAAACAGCTGTAGTCTGAAATAAAAACATAAAACATCCAATCTGTTTGTCCCCTGCTTTGGGGCATTCAGATAGATTCCAAATTATCGTTATTCTAATATTTTGTGAATTGATATGTTTTTTTATTAGTAGCCCTCACTCTTTTTTTTTTTTTAGTTGCTGTGGAGATGTGATTAAAGATGGTTCTGCACATTATAAGATTGTTAATTTTACACAACCCTAACCCAAGGCATCACGCACATACACACACACACACACACACACGGTTACTCCCATAAAGACCAGCATGACGTTACATCAGATTTCATCGCCCGTTCGGCCCGCTTGATGGGAGACATTTAACGCGTTCAAATAGGCCTATATGTTTCAGCTGCAACAGAAAGACGTGCACAAGGGAATAAGTGAAGCCAAGTGAACTGCTTGCAGCACAAAGGTCTTGTGATGCTTAAGGCTTTCCCTTATTGCCCCCAATGGATGAGTTAAACAAAGGCGTTCTCTGTTGGGACAGTTGAATACCAGACCGGATGTTCCACTTGGCACCATCATAAGTTGAATCCAAAAACAAACAGGTCTTGTATAAATCCTGCTGACCCAACGCATGTTACAAACTGCACTACTTTGTGCCTTTTGCAACAGTTTTATCCACATATTGGTAAATCTAAATTTCTTCCTTAACTCTTCTTCGTCATGGCTGTGAGATACGCCAAAACACGTTGTTTCGACGATGTTTAGTGACCTAAACCTTGGTAAATAACAATTAACTTGGACCTTTCAACTTGTGTTCCCAGGATGCTGTGCAGAGTACTGTACCTGACATAACTGAACTGCAAAAATTGAAAGCTCAGACTTAATGTGGAGCATTCCTCTGATATCTATCTTGTATTATATTATAGTACTTAACTGTAGCAACTGCAGTAGCTGCTATCATTGCTGTAAACACGGGGAATTGGTTAGCCTAGCGGTCGTTGTACTTGCACTTGGTTCTATGAACATCCTTTCTGTACCGACAGCGATATATTGTTGCACTTCTTATGACAAATGTACTTATTGTAAGTCGCTTTGGATAAAAGCGTCTGCTAAATGCCCTAAATGTTTATGTAAATATCTCTGCAGTACACTTTTTTTTTCAAAGAATACAACACCTCCCATTCGATCCTCTGCACATGGTGCTTTCAGTCAAACACGGAACTCCCTCAAGTGCTTGACTGCTTTTCCACCAGTCTGAACAGAGACTTTCCAGTTATTAGTCATTGTTATAGAGGGTTCCCTGTGAGTCCTCTGTGAGAAAACTTAATCCAATAAAGGCAACATTTATCATGAAAACGTGTATCAATGAAAAACATTGTTGAATGAACACAGTTCAGCTCTGCATCTTGTACATTAGTTATGTTAGTACAGGAAATTCCCAAGACAGGAGTTTTCCATTTAAGGACTGAAGGAACGTTGGAAAATCCGGTTTATCTGGTTGATATTCTACAGTTGAAAGCCAAAAGAGATTGGATTAGACTTGACACAGACGAGGAACTCTCTAGGCTCTTCGTCTTTTCTTTTCTCTCTTTTCCCTTCTCCTTCCATATCGCCTCACAACTTAGGCATCTCAGGAATGCCTGCAGATGATTCTGAACATGAGTCAGACGTGTGTGTGTGTGTGTGTTTGTTTGAGACATGGGGTGGACCTGCACTCTCTGCTGAACATGACGGTTTACACTGGAGTCCTCCTGTGTTACTGATCTGAGTACTCAGCAATCAGTTCAAGCAACAGTAAACCTTGGACCTACCTGGGATCAGGGAGCATTAGCTCTACAGACCTATTCTTAGCAGCCTTCTTCAAAGACATGGCTGCCGTCACCCGACATTAACAATGAAACTACCGAAAGGAAAAATTGGCTGCTCAGGCCAAAGTACCGTCTGTTAATCAAACAGCAGATGAATATTAACACAATAGTTAAGCAGATAAACGGAAACACATTCAAACAAATGAAGAATTATTTATTGATTGTAAAGCACACCTTCTCACATTTAATTGGGATATAATACATTTTATATAACGTGACACATAATCCTTAGGGGTCTATCTATTGTCTTAGATCAAAGGTCTTACTCACTACGTCTAGGGTTATGTAGTGGGGCCGCAACAAATAGATTGTGTATGCCAAGCTAGTTGTAGAGGGGGAGAACTAATCACACAGACCAACAGAACTGACATGCAAGGATTTATTTTAAAGGAGATCCCTCAATACTAAAAGGGAATCATCCTTTCTTCCAAATAACAGTAGCAAAACACTGGGGAGGATACATACGTTTTTTGTGCTACTCGAAAATTATATTTATTTCAAACACACAATTTGTAAGCATTTCCCTTGTTCCGTGATATACATTTTAGTCCATACCGTACAGCCCTACATCCCAACACTAAAACTTCTCCCTTTGATTACGATAGAATCCGGGTAATAAAATGATGCGGGGCGTCTGGGGTTAATCCCCAGAAAAAATAAGTTGAGTACGGCAACCAATACAAACTCCTGACATGAAGGAAGTTGACATAAACAAGGTACATTACAATGCTGATGGGAAACCAGAGCCATATTGAATTCATGTTGTATGTTTTAGTATTATTAGTATACTCTAATGGATTCATACATGTTCACTCCTTTCAGCAAAACAATTCAACAATGGTATGAGGACAATATACCCTGTCCTCTTGTACATTATTGATTCATTCTATAATTCTTAGCCCCCGCCATTCTACATGCAGACCCTGCTCCCTTTCTATTACCTGTTGTGTGGCTGCTGTTTTTGCCAAGATACAGATGCAATCCATTATTTCCTCAAAATACTTTCAGGTTTATATTCCTTAAAATGTGTTATATTTGAAACTGTTGCAGTGCATGTCCTTGTTAACGGGAGGGAAGAGGGAGAGCTCACTTGGTAGACGTTTAGAAAGTGATATAATGTGGAGCCAATTAGACACTTGGAAAACACTGTCACGATGCAAGCTTTAATTACCTAAGATTAAGACGACCTTTCATAAAATGGTGAGCCTTAATCACTGCCTTGAACTTCAACAAGCTAGTATTCAAATTAGCCCCGCCAAACAGCCAATCATGTAACGCATCCTGATCCAAAACAAGTTACATGCACTGAAAACATATTTCCCACGACAGCCACCAACCAACTTGCTAGCTAACTAATCAAACTGCCCAAACAGTTAGCAACATTCACCAGTGATATGGGTTTTCCAACAGGATCTCACTATGAATATTCACAACGTTAATAACTAAACCGTTTGAAGTCATTACTTACACTTGTTCCACTACTCCCTTATGAAAAAGTGCAGCGGTCATGTCACCTGTGTCCGCCACCAGCGTGGTCGGAGCATGGCACAAGATCATTTATTAAAAAAAAAGTTATATTGTCAATTTAGTGTGTATGTGCGTGCCTTGACACATTTAATTTCATCCAAAGGCAGTCTATGAAGCTCCATTTGCTGTAGCCTGTAGTTAGCCCATATAGGTTGACTCTAAAAGGGCTGCCATAGCAATCATACCATATCACGCACGCGAGGACAGACCCGGTTGAATCACACAGTGGCTGACAATGTCCCTACCATTGAAAAGCTAGCCTCCCACCTACCAGATCACTACATACATGTATGTATTTTCAATTAACTCACAAAACCCTCTGGAATGTATATTTAGGCATGTTTATGTATCGTGTGTAACACATTGTTGTTCTCTGTGCAGGCATGTTTTTCATATCCACAATCCTCAACAGCACTATTAACTTTCCAGCGAAGTCTGCCGGTTCTACTACCAAAGACAGTTGGCAGACATATATTATTTCATAGCAGCTGTAAACAGGGAGATGCCTCTCAACCTTGTGATCCGTTCTCTATTCCACTCCATTCTAAAAGTCCACTTTACAAATCTATCACTTTCTACAATTTAATACATTCGCTCGCCCTCCGCCCACCGGGAATGGGCCCGTCGCCATGGGTTACCGCCCTTGGGCTAATTGACAGGTGGTCGGGCTTCTCACAGACTCTTTAAAGAGCAGGGAACAGACGTGATTGGCAGCTGTCGGGCCCACACAGTGACGACGAGGCATGTGTTGGTAGTGACAGGCATTGAACGACAGACTGCTTCACCCTGTGCCAGGCAGGGGGGCCTCTGCTCTTCACCAGAGGCCGGGCTGCACTGAATGACGGATTCAACCTGGTTGGCGGGCTCGTATTGTGTTATCTTCTGGCCCCAGCGGTTCTGAGAAAGGTTGTCGTCGTGGGGTGTCGTATAGAATAGCTCTGATGGCGGAGCCCGGAGGTGAAGCTTCGGTACTTTGACGTGAAAGGAGTGTGAGGCCTGGTGTACGTGGTGAGAGAGCCGCAGAGCCTAAGGGAATTGGTATTTTGGGGCGCAGTGTTTCCCCTAGAATTTTTTTAGGCCCGATGGTAAGAGCTGATAGTGTGATTTGTTATACATTTTTCCCGGGATGCTAGAGTATTTGTTGGTTATATAAAACACTTGCTTAGCCATCACAAGTTGATAATGATTCAATAAACACGTTATTAACAATAAACTAATTTTATTTGCAATACACTAATTTATTTACTTTATTGATTCATTTTATTTTTCCTTTTTGTCCTTCATCCCTTTTAGTTTTTTTGGTGGTGCCATGCTAATGATGATATAACTTAATGCTGTCAGATTGTCCGTTATGATGGGGCATCATCTGACACCGCATTTTTTTTTTCTTCTCTTTTTCCTTTTTTTTCTTTTTCCTTTTTTTTCTTTTTTTTGGCCGGTTGTTGGCCTGGCGGGGGCGCTCTTTGGCCGCCAGGTAGGGGAATGGTAGGGGAAACACTGGGGCGGTTTTCTGGACTCTGAACTGGATAAATTAATCGTTTTAACGGCCAAATCCATCAATTTTGTTACCTCCCTCATGTTTTTGTCTCGCCTTTCTCGCTGTCCTATGTTCTTCTCCCTGGTCCTCTATGCTCCTCCGCTCTACCTGTTCTGAAAAACTACATCTGGTTTATTAGTGGCAGGCAAACAGTTCGCCCAGCCCAGCCCGCCTCTCCTCTGTTGACATTCCCACCCCAGAATGTTTGTTTGTTGATCGTGGCTCTCCCTGACCATCCAAATCCCCCCTCCCCCTACTTATATTTCTATCTGTATTATTTTTTAGGATTGGTTAATCCTTCCATCAATGATTACCTTTTTAGTTATTCATTTTATCTGAGGAATTATGACACATCCTCATTGAAGCTCATTTTTCCAAACTTAATTCATCATAATATGGGGAAGTATATCCTTGTTGAGTTTGTATGGAAGCAAATGACTAGCATAGTGTTTTGAATTGTAAAAGCAATTAGATTTTGTATATGTTCATTCTTAACACAATGTAATTTATAACACTGAAATACTATAGTTTGAAATCAACATCTGAATTTAACCTCTTTGAATCCTTATACAGTCGTATCATTTCAAAAACACGTTAAAAAATTCACTAATTCAGATATTGCAGATATATTCATCATAGCTGTTATGTTGTATTAGGCTGGTTTTTGAGGTCAATAGGATAAACTTCCATTTCTTCTATTTTGTCCTGCAGTAATGTCATAAACACACTGTCAAAAACAATGGAAATAAATCTGCCAGAATAACCTGTTAATCTCCAACACCAAAATCCAAACCCCACTGCAAAATATTTTTTTTGCTGTGTTTATTTTATCCTCCGGGGTTAGGATTCTGCTGCCGTTTCACCATCACATGAAGAACCGGCCTCCTCCTCCTCCTCCAGAGACCTGCTTTGTATTTGATTGTCGGCGGTGTCAGAACCAACTGTCCGTGTGTGTGTGTGTGTGTGTGTGTGTGTGTGTGTGTGTGTGACTGGACAGTGTGCAGATCATCCAGCTGCTCTCTGGTCCGCTGCATCCACTCATTATAATAATTGCAAAATGAGACTGGGGGTTGGATTCTGCATAGTTAGATTACAAATATAGTAGGGCTGCATGATATGGATAAAGTATTTATTATAATTATTTTATTTCATCAGAGCTGTGCCGTAGCACGCAGTGAGGCCAGCAATGGCGAACTCTTAATGTTAGGATTTGATGTCAAACCTTTATTTCATTGTACAATAACAGTTAGGTGCAAGAAGATGAAGAGTAGAAGAGGGAAGGAAGGCAAGGGACAAGAAAATAATATAGGGCCAGTGCGGAGGGGTCCTAAAGAAGGAGAGAGGTCAGCCTAGACTCCAGTGTTTTGGGGGCGGGTGTAGGGTCACTCTGCCCTGTTGGTGACCATCAGCAGAATCCTGTTCATCTTTTTAGTTTCTCCTCTTTGCTGTATGGATTTTAAGCTTGATTAATGTTATTCCTCTTTTTTATATTTTTTCAGTCTGTGTGTCTCCCTTGAGTCCTGTCCGTCTCTCTCGTACACGCACGCGTTCGGCCTTGAGTTGGCAGTCCTCTCATTATTATTGGCAGACAATCTTACTTTAGCGCTGCAGATCATAATCTTGGTTCATTGCTCTCGTGCATCGATGATTTATTGTGTAAATATTAGTGTGCACATTTGGTTGACTTTGAGTTGGGTAAACTGATTGGCTGGGCCCTGATGATGCTATAGATTTGTGTATTGCGATAGAATATTCAGATTTTGTGTACCGGTAGTTTAACGCAGCCTTCCCAAAACGTCTTCATGCAAGGTCCCGATAGGACTCCACAGTCAGCCTTCATGAATAAACTGGAATATGCAGAACTTGAATTTGCCAAATAACATTAATGTTAAAAAAGCGGGTTTTCAATCAGTGATTGTGATTGAAGTGACATGTGATTTTGATTGCAAATTCCATGGTCTGATGGGTTGATGCGTATTTGGCGCCCATATCAGCATACCTGTAGGGCAGGTTTAAACAATCAATCATTGAATGCAGCAATATTTTAGTCAACAAAGTTTAGTGTTTTGGCCGAGTAGCTGCTGCTTTACGTCCCATGGTTTGAGAAATGCTTGGTCGATGTATACCCTAAGTTGAGGTTTTGTTCAACATGTCCATCATAGCTAAAATCTTTCCCAGCCTCAAAACCCTTACACAAACACAACGTCGACATCATCGGTTAGAGTCTCCCTTTTATGCATTTATTGTCTCTCAGTCTTTCATCATTGAAATACTCTGAATACTTGCATTAATGCAAATGTATTAAGTATGTTGATGATGAAGTGTGTAGACTGAACTTTACCCCTTGGCCTAGTTTGAGAAGCGGCGAGTGATGTGAAAACAGGAAGTTGGTGGCACAGTTTAGTTAGATTTCATTCTGTGATACATCGTCTGTGATCATGTGACCGATGTTGTTTAGGAATCTGTGGCTGGACTTGTATCCTCAGTTGTGCTCAGTCATGCCTGGTCAACACAACACCATTTTGACAAATGCTGAACTTTCTTTTTCTTTTTTACAGAAATGGTCAAGCTTAGGCTGCGGTGGCACACCAAAACTATTACCGGTACATTACTCTGGTGTATTTTGAGAGTGTTCTTGGGGACACTTAAAGATATCCCTCATCTAATATGTCATGAGTTTGATCTTATTGAACTTGTTTTATTTTGATTTCAAATATAATCTTAGGTGTCGCTGGAAATATGGATTGACTTGCCTTCTCTGTGTCTGTTGCTGCTATCTGCTCTTGTTTTGTGTCACTATTGGTGGCACAAAACACTTGGTTAAGGCGTGGGCAAATTCTAGGTACGCTTATTTTCCAGATGAGAGGCTGAACCCTTGCTTTATTATGTTCTGCGTTAAATAAATAATAGGCCAGAGTACAAGGTTTTGTACAAAACAATGGCTATGTCTGTGTTGAAGAGGGTTTAGGGAAACGGAAAATGGATCTGCCTTTTGAGCTAATTTCCTCTTAAACAGACACCAGATATGACAAATAGTTGTTAGTTGATATCCAGTGGTGGAGGTGCAAAGCCTTCCAACTAATACAAATAATAGGACTGTTGGAGCCTTCTGAAGGATCAGATTACATCTCTTCTATCTCTTGTTTTACTTATCTTGTGCTGGCAAATGCCTTGTATTACTGGAATAAGGCCTCTGCTTCACTCCCTCGAAACCTTAACAGGTGATTTCAGTCAGTGATTCAGAATCTCCACAACCTGTTTGGCAGCCCTGGGATTCTCCGCGAAATCGGACCTGAATAGCAACAGTTGCTAGAGTGCAACCCTAGCGCTTTAAGGGTTTGGGTGGGTGCCTCGATTTGTCCCAGCAGTGTTGGGCTTGATTCAGCTACTGGGTTGCAGTGCAGAATGCAGATACACACATTAAACTAGAGAAGAGGTCGGAGCATTGGAGAGGGGAGGAACTGTGTTGCTATCTACATTCTACTAGGGGTGTAACAATACATGTATTCGTGTTGAACCGAATCGGTACGGACGTCACGGTTCGGTGCATGGATTTACACAGAGAATACACGGTATACAATTTAATAAAACGGGCGTCCGAAATACAACTATCTGGAGTGAAGGATTCTCCCGAAAGTGATGGTTAACTATTGAGCCATTTTGATAGACATTGGCAAATGATACGATGAAAGTATACATGTCCTGGTCCATGAATTCTAATTCATGGTTAATTCGGGTACTTTTCTTGAGGAGTGAGACTCACGTTTTTGTAGTTTTGCATACCTTCTCCAAGATGGATAAGGTGTAACTTTGTACACGTAATTCTGAGGAGATCAGGAAGTGATATTTATTTACAAGGGGATACATTTATGTTAAGATGTGCTGCCTGGATCCAAAATAGTTCTGTCAACACGTTCAATGCGTTATTTAACAGTGGTACATTTTAAAGAGTGGGCTTTGGCAGGCTGGCAGCCAATGGGGTCCCAGAGGGCAGGTTCCTGGAGGAAGTGAATGGTCGAGCAGAAGGCTGAGGCCCCTCCCACTACTACTCCCTGGCTTCCTTCCAGTACATAGAAAACATATCCTTCCAGATCGGCTTCCTCCCACAGGGATACCCCTGACCCAAATGTATGCATAAACTCCAAAGAAGAGGCGGAATTCTAACACAAATAACTTCCTGCCAAAATGACTCTAACTGCAAAGAGCCAGCAGGAGAAAGGACTACAAACGGGTACAAATCCAGTTTCAGGAACAGAAGACATTGATTTAAAACATGGGTTAATGTTGAAATATGGATGACAGCTTGATTAATGCATGATTTATGGAACTTCTTTGTTAGTCTTGACTCTTGAACGCTCGCTCTCTCGCTCCCTCTCTCTCTCTCCATCCATCCATAAACCTCTCTCGCGCGTTTCTCGCTCGTCTGACAGTGGACCCGTAGAGGAAACAGGAAAGGCCTGAACTGCTTGGTGTTGGGACGGATATCCTCTTCAGAAGGCGTTCCCCTGCTCCCTCACTTAATTCTGATTCTCTCTCTCGCTCTCGCTCTCTCTCTTTTTTTTTTTTTTTTTTTTTCTGTATC
>OOFH01006588.1:3855-15692 GCA_900323355.1 Merlangius merlangus
AAATTCAACTCTTTGTTTTTGCAGTTAGCGGTTCTGTTTCATGCTCGTTAGTGATTTCATTTTTGAGCTAGATAGTGAGCTACTTTTTAAGCTTGTTTTTGCAGTAGATAATTAGCATTTTATTTTATATTACCAAGTCCAGTAAATCGATCTATTTTTACACTAATTTGTTTGTAGGCCTATATTCAGTTGTGAGTAAGCTTGTTTTTATAAGAGTTACTACATAGTTTCTTAGTTCCTATGCTGGTCCCTTTGCTAGTTCCTATGCTACTTCATATGTTAGCTGTCCACGCATCTTCATGTTATTCCTCTGCCAGTTGATATGCTAGATGTCTACGCTACTTCTTATGCTAATCCAATAGAATTTCTATGCTAGTTCCTATGCTAGTTCCTAGGCTAGCACCTACGTTAGTTTCAATTGTAGTTCCTGTGATAGTTCCTATGTTAGTTCCTGCACAAGTTCTTATGCTAGTTGAAGTTGGACCAGGACACACAGAACAAGGCCAGGGGGTCTTGGTTTTGTTCTGGTTTGGTTTGGATTTCTTCGATCTTTAAAGGAGACATGTTTCCCCAACAAGTTAACATAATATGAGTTCCAGAAAACATGTTTTTGAAGCTGTTGAAGCTGCTGGAAATATCTTCTAGGAAAAAAAGATCTTGCCTACCGCTACTCCCCTCTGTTTCAGTCCCTTCAGAATGTGCTGAGAAATGCATATCTCACTCAAAATATCATGTAGGATACAGACTTTTTTCAAAGTTTGTATGTATATGGGGATATGTCCCCTTTAAAAAAGGTGCCCCTAATCGTTCCTGTAAATAAATGCTCCCTGCCTCTTTAGAAGTATTGTTTATCCCAAGACATGCGCTAAAGAGTTACTGTAGAGAGAGTTTGGGTGGGAGTGTGTAGTGTGGAGGGGGGTGTCACTACTTCAAAGAGAAGGGGTTGAAGACATGAGCCATTTCAACAAGTTTTGTTCTCCTGCGGAAACAGAACCACAGCAGTAAAGACTGTTTGGTGTGTGTCTGTGTGTATGTGTGTGAGGTGACTGCTCGTACTGTTTACTGGCACTCTAATATAATTTTCAACTGTTTTGATTCATGGCAAAGAACCCTGCCCTTTGATGCTTTATGCGAAACATGTGCAGCCTGCTTCTGCTAGCAGGCTGCACCTGTGTTTGATTGAAGCCACGTCTACGCACCTCCCTGCTGACGTTGAGGCGTGGATTATGGACAAAGTTTGAGATGAGGGTTTTTTTCTGTAACGGTTCACAGGTTTTTTGGGGGGGTTTAAGGTCCAACATGTGTAGTCCTACCAAGTCAGGTCAAGTCACAAATCACCGGTGCATATATAGCCTTTCATGACAGTTACAGTATCTGATGCAGTGTGGAGGCCTATTTGTGTGTCTCATTGTGTGTTCGGCAAATGCCAGTGTGACCACAGCTGATGCCCTTGAAATGAAAAATAAAATACTGCTGGTGTCAATCACTGAAAACATTATTGCATATTCCAAATACAGTAGACCCATGCAGGCTGAACACATCAGCAACCGTAAAACACATCTGGCAAAACAAATTTATTGGATTCACAAAAAAAAAAAAAAGAAAAGTTAATTACAGTTTGGATTGGTCAACTTGTGCCGGAGTTTGTGTTCAACCACTTGTTTACTGTAACATTCTCCTTCCATTGGGCGGATGACATGGCAGGGATCTGGTCTAACACATGGGGGTTCTTTAAGTTGGAAATATGCATAAAGTGGTCATTAAACAAGGCCTTCAGTGGTAATGGGCATTACAAAATAGGGGCTAACTTGAAACACATGCTCACTGAATAAAACACTCAAAAAAAGAAAAAGAAAAATCAAACCAAGATGTTCATTCTCTCTGCAGGAAGAGAGAAGCCCAGCTACATAAAGAACAGACAAATTACATGGAGATCATCAGAACTACAAACCCTGAACTACTACTCATGGACTAAAACCTTCATTCCATTGATGTTATTACAGATAATTGAGATCAGGAAGCTGTTTATATAAATGTCATTATTAAAAATGTAACGTAAAATAAATACCTTAATATAGTTAAATATATTTGCTGTTATAATTAGATATGAGTACTCATTTATAATAAAATATGTCTATGATAGTTACATTCATCACAAAAACAAATTAAAAGCGGCAGACCTTAAGAAATGATGTAATATTGACTAATAACAGGATATATGTCCTTCGAAAATATACAACATTAACTGAGGTACACACATTTGGTACCCTCTGTGTTTGCCCAGCATGCTACACAGCCACCCAGAGGATTGATACTCCACTTCCTGTCTGGTGACTGATCTGGTTGACACGCCCACGCACGCAGTCCAAGGTGAAGAACACTGCCGTGCCGTTCCGCACCTGGAAGGACGCCCGTAGAGCCACACTGGCCCAGTGGCTGCCCTCGGGCATCTGCCCCCCAACCTGCTGGCTCAGTAAGACGGGTTTCCCTCCCTCCACAGTACCTGTCTCTCCCCCACCCTCCCCTCGCTTCTCTTGGTCGCTCCGCCGGAGCAAGGTCACCTTCAGCAGGCTGCAGGAGTGGATGAGTTTAAGGTCCAGTGCCATGCTTGCCGTGCCACTCTCCCTGAAGACGAAGTCTCTTTTCTGCTCTCTGGGACCCTTCACCGTCATGGCCATCTGGGGGACCTGGGGCGAGGTCTGCTGGAAGAACAGGGGTTTGTTACGGACGGCTCCAGACAGGAGGCCCGCTTGGGCCACGGACGCTGCCAGCGAGGACGAGATGGCGGCGGGCACCCAAACCAGACTTAGGATGCTGATGCCTGTACCGTCGCCGAAGTAGCGCACGTTGCACTGGGCAGGGCAGAGCACTTCAAAGGCCAGTGTGTCCCCATGGTCAACCCTGGCTGCCCCGGACAGTGAGACGGAGGTGTCCCGGTAGTGGACGCCTGGTTTGAAGGTGCGGGACAGCTCCACGCCGGTGCCATTGCGGTTCAGGTATGCCAAGAGATGGAAGCCCTCGTTGACGCATGCCTGGCCCATGGAGTACAGCGCCTGCTGGAAGACGAAGCGCACGGTGCCACTCTCTGAGAAGCGCACACCGCGCCCGTCATGGGTCAGTCCCAGCACGTAGGGGTCCGAGGCAAAGGTGGTCTTGAACACGGGGCGGTAGTTTGTGTGGTAGTGGGCTGAGGCCACCGCCTGCGCTGTCATTGCGACCGCTCCGGTGTCGTGGGACAGCCAGAGGAGACTTAGGGGAGAGCCCGGTGGGTCGTACAGCTGCAGCCCGTCGCTATGGTTACAGTGTTGTGTGGCGCTCTTCAGGAACAGAGATATGAGGTAACCGGGGGCAACCACCGCCACTCCGCTAATGCTTGCACTTTGAAGCGAGCGGCCCTCCCGCTGCTCCACACGCACACCGCTGAGGTCGCGTCCCTCTTCGGAGCCGTCGTCCGTGGTGTTGAGACGCAGGCACACCTGGACGAAGCTGCGACAGCCGTGGCTCAGGGACAGGTTCTCATCCAGCCACACCAGGCCGTGCTGCATCAGCACCAGCCGGCCGTCCTCCGCTGACACCAGCTCCCCGTCCTCCCGGCCCTGGATTCGCAGGGGCACGATGGGAAGGCTGTGGCCCAAGGCCTGGCCCCGGGACGCCGGGGTAAGGTCCACCTCACCCGCCCAGGAGAGCGAGAGGGAGAGGGGGGATGAGGCGTCGCCAGAGGGTGAGGTGGAGCACACGGTGTCAGTGGTGAAGGTGCAGTGTGCCACCACGGGGTCCCCCTCGCACTCGGAGCAGGCCTGGCACTCGTCCATGTCGATGTTAAAGAAGTAGCCATGGCTGCACATCCCTGAGTTGGCATCGCGCTCTGTCATGCCTTGGCATCTGAAGCCGCCTTGGGGGCAGCAAAGAGTCAGCAGATCAATAGTCAGGTTTTTATACGCTGATCGGGGATTAAATACAGAGTTTGAAGTGTTTTCCTTTTACCTGGAGTGTTGAGACACTTTTGTGAGTCTCCACATTGGTTTGTCACCTCAAGGCATTCGTCTCTGTCCTAGAACATTCACAAAAAGACTACATTCAAAATACTTTCAAACTATTCCCACATCAAGTAATTGTCGGGACAACTTTGCTGGCCTCATATCGGTGTTGAGTCTAGCTTAGAACACCCCTCATTCACCAAGAGACCAAATTTTACTTTGTCCAAATATTATGACTATTAATTGGTCAAACTGAAGAAGAACAATATTCTACATGTTGACACTGTAGATATATTTGTGAATATACTGGCACATTTTCTTTTAATTGCTTGTTTTTAACTATTACGCCTTACATATAAATAACTGAATTAAGTTATCGGCGCAACAAATTATTTTACCCCTGTTAATTATTGTCTACTAATTTTAGTATAGACTACCAGTATAGTAACAATTACTATCAAAATCCCTACTGTAAATTAAGACAAAAAATGTATAAACATAATGTACTACAGTTGTATTTAATTACTACAACACATTATTGTACATGAAAATAGGGCTGAAAAGAGAGACTTCCCATGCCAGGATCTACGTATTTCCTGACTGTTGAGTTAAATTTATGTTCAACTATGTTGTCCATTTCCTAAATTAAATCAACCCCTAGGCATGACTGAAACACAGACAAATTACTTGCAACTCCCCATTCACTTCCACTTCCACTTGTTTGCTTGGAAAGATCTGGGTGACCAGAGTCACTAGGTCCTAGACACACTAGGTTCTTGACGAGAACAATGCTCCATGACTTTATGTCCGGCAGGCTGAGCTGCCAGCTGCCATGTGTCTCTAATGTTAGGAAGTCCTTCGTTGAACAGATTCTAGCCGGCGCTACTGATGCAAGTATTGTCTCTGAAACTCAAAATTCCCCTGCTGGAGCAGAAAGAACTTTCACCATCTGTGTTAGACGAGCAAGAGTCATTGGGATCGGTGGACACATGAACAATGGCTGATTATGGCTGCTGATTCTGCCATGAAAGTAACAAAAACTTTGTGGGTACATTTTGTTTAGCTGGAGGAAAATACATCCAGTATTCTACTTGCAAGCCCAATCATACTCTCTCAAATCTCTCCAAAATGTGAAGCATGTGGGAAATCCAATGTCCACCCCTTTTCCGACATTGAAGTCTTCTCAGCTGTTTGATCCATATTTGAAGGTGCTCATACCAAGCATCAGCAAAATTGGTCCAACAGTCCAAAGAGCTCTACTTGACTTGACCTCTGACAGCCAGGAAATGCTGTGAATTATAGAACCTGACATTTCAAGGAATTCAATTACTTCCATGTGAACCGCCCTCACGTTTGTCAACGGAGGGTCTCGTGAGCGTCAATCGGCAGGACGACTCTCAACACGGTAGTGGGCTCTGAGTCTCCTGCAAGTTACACCCTGCTGGATGGTGTTACTTACTTCTCTTGCCAAAGGCAAGCTGCCTCAACTGCTCTCTCTTTGAATGGTCGACCTTGAAGGAAAGTCTGTTTAAGATATTGACTCACATGATGGATTAACCGAGAGGGTCTTTTCATCCAGACTGAGATTTGAATCAAGGTGGAAAAATTGGAAGCTGTGAACAAAGTTGTTTGGTCGATGTGAAAATGCTCAAGGTAGACGCTTCAGGAAGAATATCTGCATCTGAACTAGGATCCACGTAGGATCGTAGTTCGCTTAGGAATCTGGGAGTTAGCCGCTGGTGTCCTTTATGGCCTGCAGTGATCATGTGGCATAATCTGTAGGGTTCTGTTCTGTAGGCACATGGTGCCAGTAGGCTGAACAAGAAGATATTACTCAGTTACTAACAGAGACATAAAAACGTCTGTTCTTGTTACAGATGCAACCAAGGACCACTTTGCCATCTGTGTGGAAGGTTGCAGCATCGAGTCGAAGGTCTAGCTCTGCTGAGATGAGCCAACTCCATCACAGCTCCAAAGAGTTAATGTCTTGGTATGGTGGGCTCAGGATGAGGAGCCAGCTTTATTTTTCCTATGACAAGCCTACCTGGTCACTCCCATCAGTGTTGGTTATCTTCAGGTATGCAACTGCAGAAAAGTTCTTACTGCTGCTGACGCTGAAAACTTTGTGTAGCATCTGGGGATCTGAAGACTTGACAGATCTTTTAAAGAATACCTCTTAGTAATCCATGCCTCCTCCCTTTCTGGGGGAAACGAGGAGTCCCTGTTGACAATTATTCCTTCAGTTCCATGAGTATGGACTAACCTTGGAGAGTGACTGGTGCGACAAAGCCCAGCTATAAAAAGGCTATTGATGCTGGACAAGACACCCTGTTGAGTGGTGACTTTGAAGTTGGAGGGCTGTGTGATGTTCATCACTGCCGCATTCAAAACATCATCATGAGGCACAGCATCTAAAACAAATAATATTGTGATTGAATGGAAGCTTCTGCACTATGGGATTAACACCTCTCGCCCTTTTGAGGATGGAAAGTCAATGAAAATCTACCTTCTGCCTTTGCTGACTGGAGCTCTATCAGCAAGTCATTTAAGTTTCTCCGATTTGGATAGTCTGTCTTAGGTTTTCTAAGACGCAATAAACATTATTGTACGTATGCTACCAGAGGCATTGCATTTAAACAGAGGTGGCTGACCAAAACGGCGCCAGGGACCACTTGATTCCTTACTCTGAGTTAATCACGGTGATTTACGTGATTTCCTGAATTACAACCACTAGCCGCCATCAAGCACATAATTATTTGCAACTTAACATTAACAACCATTACAAAACCACAAAAGGACTAGGGTTAGGGTTAGGGTGAGCTGGTTTTGTTGGAGGGAGATACGTCTCTGTACTGGCCTGGCAGATGCGGTCAGCGTGGACGGTGCATTCGGCCACCATGAAGAAGCCAGCGGGGCAGACAGTGCAGCGCTCACAGCCGGGATGACCGGTGCTGAGGCTGCAGTACTCCTCAGGGCCACAGGTCCCACAGGCCTGCAGGGGGCGCCCCACCTGGTAGTACAGACGACAACGTCCAGGGGAGGACACTTATATATAATAAGTATATAAATAACAATATAATAGCTGGCAGACATTCAGCATTGCAACAGGGCAGTGTAACAACAGGTCATTTAGTACCACTTTTCTAACTCAAACAAAGAATTTAAGATCAAATTTGGAGCACCTGCAAAAGTGCCCTCACACGAGCAAGTATAAATAAAATATGTGTGTGTGTGTGTGTGTGTGTGTGTGTGTGTGTTCCGAAGCCCAGTTTCATGGCCAGATTCAGATCTAACAGCTTACATAAATCTTTTGATTTGAAGGAGGTTGTGCAATCGTTTCAAATATACCATCATTTGGTATTTTATGTCAGCTGAAAATGATGATGAATGAATAAATATTGTGTGTTTGTTTTAAAGTGAGCCATGTCCTTCAAGTTTTCACAACATAGTCTTTACATCGATGTCCTTCATAGTGCCACCAGCCATTCATGTTTGGGGACGGCATTTGTCCTATATGATCAAGGAAACTCCGGTTAACACAAGTCTTTGTAATTAGTCAATGTTTTTAAAGATACTATATTTTAGTATTTGGTGTCTGCTGTAAGCGATTGGACATTGTGTGTTGTCATCTTCTCATCTGAGCGACTTTAGGATGACGACTTTAGGAATCTGATGATGACACTTGAAGTTAGGGGCACCACTTCACGGTGGGAAAACAATCCTCAGCCTCCCCTTGACCTAGTGAGGTCCCAGACTTCCCCCTCCTCACCTGCACGACCCGGGCCTCCATGTCTGCCCTGTGCACGGCGAAGGCCTGCTGTGTGTGATGGGCCCGGACCGGGCTGCCCCTTGAGTGGTCCAGCTCTCCCTGGAGGTCCTGGAAGGACATCTGCTTCATGTTCTCCAGCAGAACGCTGTACTGGGCCTTCACCTGCGCCAGAACAACAGATGGGATAAAACCACAACAATAGCTCCAGTGTCCCCACAGAGGGCCGCCGGCACAAGGTCTCTGCAAGGACTCTAAAGGACTCTAATGACTATATAAGGAGTGTATAAGGTATCTGACAGGATTCTAAAGGACTCTGATGACTATATAAGTAGTGTATAAGGTCTCTGCAAGGACTCTAAAGGACTCTAAGGACTATATGACTCTACAAGCACTCTAAAGGATTATGAGGACTCTCTAAAGGACTATACAAGGACTCTATAAAGAATCTACAAGGACTCTAAAGGACTCTAAGGACTATGTAAGGACTATACAAGAACTCTAAAGGATTCTAAGGACTATATAAGGACTTTACAAGGACTCTAAGGACTATGTAAGGACTCTACAAGGACTCTAAAGGACTCTAAGGACTATGTAAGGACTCTATAAGGACTTCAAGGACTCTACAATGACTCTAAAGGACTCTATGGACTATATAAGGACTCTAGAAGGACTCTAAAGGACTCTAATGACTATAAGGACTCTACACAGACTCTACAAGGACTCTACAAAGAATCTACAAGGACTCTAAGGACTATATAAGGACACTACATGGACTCTACGAGGACTTTAAATGACCCTATAGTGAATCTACAAGGACTCTAGAGGACTCTAAGGACTATATAAGGACTCTACAAGGACTCTATATGGAATCTAAAGGACTCTAAGGACCATTTAAGGAATCTACAAGGACTCTACAAGGACTCTACGGACTCTATAAGAACTCTACAAGGAGTCTTTTGTAATTTTGTAATCCTCCCTTTTCCACAATCCCCCACAGTCTGTCCTCCTTAATTGAGCACAGTTTCAGTCTACTTGTACGTTTCTCCCCCACTCCCATCACTTTATCTCCGTCATTAACCCTCATTATGGTAATTATCCCATGGCGAGATTGAGATGAGGAAATGTTCCTTACGTGGTCCATCTGCTCGTACATCCTCCGCTGTTGCTCCAGGATGTCTCGCTGCTGGCTGACCAGCGCCCCCTGCTGGCCAGTGAGCAGCCGCTGCAGCTCCTTCACCTCGGCCTGCTGGCCCCGCAGGGCCTCGATCAACGCCTCCTGGCCCTTGGAGAGACGAAGCTGGAGCACCAGGGCATCTTCTGGAACCTCGTTGGTGCCTCATTGACATAACACAGCAGAATCCAGAATAAGAAGACTTGTATACAAGTCGGAAAACCAATCTATTCAAGATCTCCAGTCTGATCAACTGGTCTAAACTTTGGGAATAAGACGCTGCTTAGACTTTCACAGTCAGTTAAATCTGATGATTTGATGTTATTTATCTGTATCGGCTACTATATATTACTACTAAGGTGAGTTTCATTTATTTTTTACAATAAGGAAAATGAATCTGATAAACAATGCTTATGTGTCGTTGTTGTAGCCTACGAGCCGTTTCACAAACTTTGAAATGAAATTGACTCATGAAATTTGATTTAATGGATACATTCCTTCAATCTAGACGTCACACTAACACGGGTCTATCTGTATAGATATATGAATTGCAGAAATATAAAAGTTCACGGTCATTGAGGAGGTTATGACGTCACGGTCTAGCGCCCACCTGGCTTCATGTCGCACGTCAGCTGGACCCCAAGGGAGGGGGGGGAGGAGGAGGGGGTCCCGCCGCTGTCGCCGAGGAACTGCGCCGCCCGGTCCGTCACGTGAACCGGCGAGGGGCTCACTCTCCCAGCCGTGTCGGCCCCATGGGGGCCGCAGCCGGGCCCGACGCACGGCGGGGGCTTCTGGCGCAAGCGCAGAGGGAGTCTACACTCGATGCCCTTACAGTCCCTCTGCGTGGCTGCCTCCGTCCTACTGGAGGAGATCCCGCTCTGGCACTTCCCACCATGGCAGTCCGGGTGGAACACCTCCGCAGTGAGGGTCCGCGGGTTGGTGGTCCTCGTGCCCTCAGTGTCCTCCCCCCGCGGGTGTGTGAACCCCGCGGTGTAGGGCCTAGACGGCGCGCTGTGCACCTGGCGGTGGAGGGTCTGAGCGTTCACCTGCTGGTACCCGGGGAAGACCTGCGGTGGCCTGGCTTGTAACGGCGGACTAACGTGTCGCCGCGGGGTCGATGCCTGCCCCCCCGAACAGTACTCTCCAACGCACGGTTTGCTCCAGTCCTGAGCTTCTGGGAAGCAGTGGGACCCCCTGCAGATCTGAGCAACACTTTGTCCTCTGCCAAATAAATATGTGAAGCATAGTAAAGATATTCCGGTGAGCAGCGCCATGTTTCTGGAAGAGTTGAGAACCTGCACAACGGAATTTTGATGAGAAAGAGTCGAGGAAGCCTCAATCACGCATCCTGAGTCCCTTTTGAATGATCAGATATTGAGGAACTATTGGAGGAAAACTCGAAAATAAATAAAAGAGCTAATAATCCCCCCCAAAAAATCCAAAATACTTATAGTCCCCCGTCTCCACCCGTAGGGCCTATAGTGTTTCTCAGGAAAGTCGACCTTGTGTGTCCGCTGGAGAGCAGTGGGGCCCGGGTAGCGCTGGAGAGACGGTCCGTCTGGGGGAGCGACAGAGAGAGGGTCCGTGTAGCCCGATGTGAAGCCTCAGGCCCGGGGAGGAGGGATGGAGAGGAGAGCTCCGTCTGCATGTGGCGCTCCGCGGCTCTAATCATCAACAGGTTTCCCCCGTGGTCTTAAATTAACCCCTGACGTTTCAGACATACCACTGCGCCCAGTCATCCGCTTCCATTGATGCTGTGCACGTGTTAGATATTTGGAATATTTTTATCTCTTTCTTTTTCTTTTCTTTTTTTCATGTTTCAGCTTTTAGGAAATGCCGGGCCATTGGATATTTATTATTTCCCTGAAAATGTCATGAAACTCTTTCAAAGATGATGTTGTACTTTTTCTTGCACACCCAAGTGGCCAAACATTGTATAATATTAACGGCAATTGGTGAGTAGGCTAATATAAAGGGTCTAAGAGTAGGCTATATGAATTGGTACAATTATAGATAAGTTTCTTTTTTTCTCTCTTTCTCTTTTTCTTTCTCTCTTTCACTCCTTCTAAATGTCTAGAGGTTTGTGTAAACAATGTTCTTTATCCAGTATAGAGAGCTTTGAAGAGCATTAGTGCCTGGGTTGATCATTATAATATGCAGAGGGCCATCATTGGACTGTAACACGCTTTATTGCCCCTCTTAATTTATTTCTCCTTCCTCGCCCCATTCAGATGTGATTAAAGTGGTTGAACCTTAAACCACACGAGTTGTTGCTCTCTCATTTCATCAGCCCTTCCCCCGTGGGTCTGGTGCTGACGTCAGGAACACACATTTTACTCTATTGCACCCATTGTACCGTACATGCTCTATATATACTGCACATGTGTTCATACTGGGCCCTCATTAGTCCCTAATAAATCAGATCTGTAGTCGATGATCCTGACTTAGAAAAACAAAACAAATGCACACACACACACAGACAAAAACACAAGGATACTCTCTAACACACAGGCACAGAGAACCCCCAATTACATTCAAACACACACATGGCAGAGTGTTTTAATGTGATGAATTACAGGGGTGACATATTCAGAGGGGTGCTGCCTGATTCTCTCAAGGTAAACAGACCACACATGGTGGTGGCCTGTAGGGTGTCAACATTGCTTTACTTAGTGATCACTGAGTCCCATGTATATCATTAGCCTTCTTTTAAACACACAACCCTGTTCTTAAAACAAAGGACCTCCAATACGATATAAACAACAGCAGGACATATTATAAACCTTGGCTTTCACCACCTGGACCACCGATCGTGAGATCCCGAACGAGAAGTTCAAACGTGTTGCTTACACAAAGAGACAGGGCCCGGGAAGGGATGTGTGCTTGTGTGTGTGTGTGTGTGTTGCCTTGACGATGAGAG
>OOFH01006617.1:4433-15619 GCA_900323355.1 Merlangius merlangus
TTTCTGATGACCTCCCCCCCTTTGTCCCGGCAGGCGGAGGCTTCGAGTGGGACGACGACTTCACCTCCTCCACAGACTCCTCGTTCCTATCGAAGGCATCCCCCTCCTCCGAAGCGGCCTCCTCCACCGGCCGCAAGCCGGAGGCCACGTGGACGCCCTCGCCCAACTACTCCCGCTTCTCCATCTCACCCGCTAGCATCGCAAACTTCTCCCTTACACACCTCACAGACTCGGACATCGAACAAGGAGGTGAGTGGGGCACTGCGCATATTCACAAAAAGCCTAGCACCGTTATCTCCAAGGTATCAAGGAGTGTCTTTCACACCTTGGAGATAATTAAACCTGACCAATATCAGGTCGGGTCTTTCTAGAGCGTGTCCTTCTTTATGATTTGAATGTAGTTACATTTTATTTTCCGGTGGAAAGCCACCAACTGTCTATAGAGTCTCAAATGGCTCCTCTTAGATGCCGATGGATACTCTTCCAGTTCATCTTGCTGTGAAAATAATTTGATAGTCTACTCTTCTGGCTCTTCTGTCTGTACATGCTTTGTTTGATGATGTTTTAACTTTGGCTCCATTTGTATGTTCTGTTGGTTTTTAAATGATTGTCTGTTGCCGAATCTGTGCTGCTGCCTGTCTTGGCCAGGACTCTTTTGAAAAAGAGATTTTTAATCTCAATAAGATATTTTCCTGGTTAAATAAAGGTTAAATAAATAAATAAATAAAAATAATGCCTTAAATTTGCTATCAAAGATACATTTTTTAACACAATTCGATGATGCATTGTTCTTATCTTTGCCCTCCATTTCAATTGTAGGAAGCAGTGAAGATGGAGACAAGGACTAGCGGGCTAGAAGGGGTGCCACTGCTCTGATCGGACTCATCGCTTGCACTTTCAGAACTAGGACTGGTCTCATGGTGTTTGTGGGCACTCAGGCTTAACGGCTGCTGAAGGGAGGACTGCTAGAACTACTACTACTGTACAAACGAATGGCTACATTCGCCATAGCAGATAAAAATAAAAAAACACTTTCCTCGTAGCGATTTAGGAACCGTCAACGCAATCACATCGCTCAGCCCTCATCACCTCTCTGGCGATATTCAACCTTCATGTCCTGCATTTCGTTTTTCTACCAGTGCAATTATTGTCCCTTCAGGAACAAACCAACCAACATACAAACACTAAGCTGGGTCTGGTGTCCTTCTCACGTTTGCTTTAAGGATGCGTCACGCTAATCGTCGCAAACTGCCTCTTCTCTTGTGTTGGCTTATGCAATCCTTTCCCGCCATTTCTTTTCACCAAAAAAAAAAGACTTTGGATCACGTGAGTTGTCTGTTGGTTTTTTTTCTTTTGGGGGGGGGGGGAGGATTGTGAGTAAGTTGTTGATAAGCTTTGTGTACAGCCCCAAAGGAATAAGCCCATGTTTCACAGTTTTCTTTTTCACTACATCGTGCGATTATTAATGGTTGCCTTTTTGTTTCCAGGAATGGTTCTTGTTCCGTTGTTGATTTTTAACCTTTTTTTCCAGGTGTGTTCAGTATCTAGAAAGATGACTTTTTAAATAACATGTACAGAATGTCTCCACATCAACATATGCACACACTCACAACACGCACTCTCTGGACTTTTGTGTTTAAATGGATATAATTATTTTGAGGAATGGCATTTTATTGAGACAGCTCAGCAAAGTAGGTTTAGAAGGAAGCTGTAGAATGAATATATGCTTTCATCTAAAAATTTAAATTATGATATTTCAATAACTAAAAACAGATTATTTATTGATACAGTTTGAAGCATCTGTTGATGTTTTAATTTTTGGTTTGTCCAATTGCTAAATGAAATCACGGTTATGGCATGAATCATAATGGCACTCCTTTGTTCACTGTCACAATAAAATCTGTAGATGACACATCAAATAATAATTTGTATAGAGGTAAGTGTTATTATAATTTTTGTTCAACCGTCACGTAAAATTAAGGCTGTAAAACAAGTGCAATGATTTCCTTGGTGAAATGGTGTGTATCGAGTTCATAGGATGATTGGCAAGGCAGCATTGTACGTGGGGTGGTGCGGGAACTTATTTAAATTTATTTTTTTCTGTTGGGTCCTCAGATGCGTTTGGTTTACTATGTCAACCCAAATGCTGTGCTCAATGAGAACCCTTCTAATACAGTTACCTCTTAATAGAAGTCAAAAAAGATTAGGACGCCCCCCTTCTCACACACACACACACACACTACCTTTATTATTTGCCATACCATTGAATCATGCATGACTTAATAGGTGGTTAAAGTATGGCATAGTAAATGTGTTTAATGGAAATGTCAGACGAGACGATCAAAGAGATTTTCATTTTATCTTTTATACAGTGTCTCTGTTTATGTAAATGCATCGAAACTGAGTTCTTCCAAACTCTATGGGGGGTATAATCTCTTCATAGCTTGTCCATTACACGTTTGTTATAAGTTGTCATTTGGTGATTATCTATCGCTATATATATCTCTTTATATATATATATCTATCTACATATATCTCTTATCTCGATTTCTAGATATAGATATAGATATATATATCTCTAATAGCTCTTCACCTGTAGCGAATAGTCAGGATAGTCTGTACAGTACACACTGTATCTCAAGACAACTTTTATGTTTAAAATCCACCAGCCAACTCTGGTTAACTTGAACGTTTTTATTTAAGAGATTTTTTTCGTTTTATTTTCAACTACAGTATACATTTGCTTAATCTTGCACATTTGAGAAGTGTTTCTTAATGTTGAACTATACTGATGTATATATTTTTTGTCTGCTAATGGGAAACTATGTAATTGAGTGCTAGGTATGAGGTTTCACTTTGTAATTTAAGGAGTTGTACAAAATTAAAAAAGGAAAAAAAAAGCAACATATCACTGTCATTAGCGTGGGTTAGCTCTGGTTAGATCCTGTTAAATTAACACACACAGCTGATGTGGAAATTCATTGTCCTTTGAACTTGTAGATTTAATACAAATATTTTTATTTCATTGATCATGGTTATTGTAATTGAATTAATTGTTTATAATTACACTGTTTAATATGGAAATAAATGCAAAATGTACTTCTAACTGGGTTTGGATATGTGTGGTAGTCACACAACTCCAAATTAGTCCTCTTAATGAATGTGCTCGCCAAGTTAAACGGTAAAAATACACTTCAAATTACTAAATGGAATTTGTTTGCTCTAAGCATTAGTATTCAAATTCCATTCAGTAATTTGTCAAATTTTCAAATAAAATTAGCAAAATACACTTTAAGAGTCTAAGGTGTATTTTGACAATGGTTAATGTCTGAATCACATCTTTAGGGCATGTTTTGGAAGACCCAATTGCTCTGAGCCAGCTGTCTGGCAGGACAGCCTAGTGTTGTACAGCTGGTCAACTTTAGCTGAAAGGTTTTGAGTTCAGAACCCAATGTCTGCAGTCTATGCATAGGCTTTATATAGCAAATTGCCCTACCTCGTAATGACCTGTATCTGAACTCACTTAGTAGCTTTGAATAAAAGCATCTGCTAATTGACAAGACGGTGAATAATTTCCCAAGTATAAAGAATATTTACCAAATGTATTGTTGAATAATGACAGGAGGCAGAAGCTGGTTTTTATGTTTAATTTCACAGCTGGAAGCCCCTAGTTTAGAGTACAGTAGAAGTGGTAGTGTTGCTCAGCCCTTCTGTGTACAGATTGACCTTTCAGGGCTAAACTGGATCTGAAGCAAATAATACTGACAAGAAAACATTATGGGATGTGTTTCTGGGGAAGGAAGCTAATTGATTTAGTATAGATTTTTATTGTTTGATAAATTAATACATTTTATTTTGTTGGGAGAACACAAAGTCAGAATGTCAGACCTAACAAGCAGCCCAGAGAATCAAAACAGACAAAACAACTAAATAAATTCACAAGCACATTTCAAAAATGTGATAAATTATCAACACACACAACAAACGCAAACATTAAACAGCAAACAAGATTCTACACACCTAAGTGATGAAATGTAGGTGAATTTGAGTAAACCTCATTGAAAGATACGGTATTGAAATCTAGAACTTCAAGGGAAGGGCTTCAGAAGGATACAAAATCTGAACACTGAATTGCGTTCAAGTACTCTGAACTGCAGTTGTTATGGGGTTTGTATAGAGATCCAAAGATCTCAAGTCAAGTACTACTGTTATGCTGAAGTACTGCCATTTTCAGCACTGACATCAGAGGGCTCAACGTGACAGAAACCAAGGTGATAATAAGCATGTCATTCAGGAAGAAGGAATTGTGTTCCCTTGGCTGTTGTAGTAATCGTGACTCCACAACCGAGTGGAGCAACCAATTAACGAGTCCCAACTAAATGTCCAGCTGTCCATTTGGATACCATTCTAACCAAACTGCCCAGCAACAGCTGATGTCATACTTTTGCAACACCTCTAATGAGTCCTGCACAATAATACAGGACTTGATTCTTGTTGTGCATATTGACATATGCACTATACACACGTATGTAATGTACATTTTTGTGCCTCATTTTTAATATAGTGACGTGCTTTCAAAAGTATTGAGCAATTAGACGATTGCTGATGATGGAAACCATTACATTATTTCACCATTACATAACTCCAACAGGCTGAGATCTTCTCCCCATAATCACCAATACCAGCATCATCCTCTTCATCATCGCTCACATCTTCACTTGTGCAGGAGCACACCGGTTGGGTCGTTCATCCATCCATTCATTCAGTCATTCCTTGAGGGGGGCTTGAGGGCCAATAGGGGGGGCACAGGCACAAGCAGAACTGAGGCAGATACAGGGCAAGGGGATGTAAGTCGAGAGAAGGTGAGAGGAGAGGGAAGGAGAACAGAAAGAGCATTTGATGAGACGATGCGGTGAGATGGGAGAAGAGAAAAGGAGAGAAGAGACAAGGCAAGGAGACAAGAGGAGGAGGAGGAGGAGGAGGAGGAGGAGGAGGGTGTTCTACAGACCCACAGCACTCCCGTTCTCCCTGGTCGGGGGGGGCAGGGGGCTTTGCTGGGTTGCTATGGCAGCAGGGACAATGGTGCGCGCCGGCTCCTTGGCGTTGCCCCTTACACTGATGTACTCCCATCCTCCCTGTCACAAATACACACACACACAAACAAACAAAATTATAATTTTTACACCCAAGCATGTTCAGGACTTCGTTCTATTTAATATGGAGTTATTCAGGAAACGGTTTCATTCAAATCAACTTGCAGTACATTCAGATTCAGATCTCAAGAGGCCTTACAGCCATATATTTATGATACCCCCTAGCACCCCAAAGGGTGAAAAAACCTCTTAATTAACAAGATAGACATCTTGAGAAGGAACACAGCGTGGGGGATCCATCCTTCCAGGATGGTTAGGAGCCATGGGGGCCATAATTAACATACATAGTAGTACTACAGGCAAACATGACTTAAGTAGCTATGTGTTGGAGCATATTGCTCTAGGAAGAAGTCACTGGGGATCAAACCCGGTCCCTTTCATTGCAGGGAGAAGGAAAAAAAACCTGAACATTAATACAATAGGTATGCCGAGTTGGCATGGCAACTGTGGGTTGAAACCCTCCGCAACTTGAGATTCATGAGTCAATCTCACCAGTGCCAAATTCAAACAGCCCACAACTGGTCGAGTGTGTTGGCCGAGATACAGAGTGCCGGCCGACATGGGTTACTGATATGGTTTAGCTGAGGGCTCACCCCTATCCCGTAGTCCCAGGAATGGCCCTTGGGCTGCATGGGCCCCACGCCCACCCGGTGGCAGAGCGTTCCCGGAGCCTCCGCTGGGAAGCCCTCGACCCCATCTGCTACGGCCCACACCTGGGGGACAGGGAAAAGGAACCAGAACCCAGCAAGATCATTGAAATGTTAAAAATACAGAAAGATATACAGCATAGGGAAATTATATACCGGTATATATTTTTTATTCAAATTTCTTGACTGAAAAAAAGAATGCAACATCGATCCATTGAAAGATCCATCTTTCAGTATTGAGAGGTTACTAGTGCGGACATTGACCTGGTCCAGTGGTCCAACAGACACCTTGGTCACGTTGTTGGAGATGAGCTCCCAAGCAGAGCCCTGGGGGTAGCTGGGTGTCAGACCCTGTCTGTACCACAGGTTACCTGGAGAGAGAGAGAGAGCGAGAGCGAGAGCGAGAGAGAGAGAGAGAGATTGATTCACTTCCAAGCTGAAATCAGAGCACATAACCTGTTCTACTCCAATTCTAATTCATTCTTCTCCACGGCTGTGATTGGCTACTCACTGCTTTCGTCCACGGCAAAGACAGACGTCCGCCCTACAGACAGCTGCCTCAGCGTCTGCCTGAGGGGGCTGGGGATGTGGTACCAGCACTCGCCTGCAGGGGCACAGACTCATTTGAATTCCTGAAACATAACCTCAATCTAAACATTCGATAAAAGCTGATTTTAGAAACAGATTTGTTTAGAACCTAGTGTTTCTTCATATAGAGAAACATTTCAACATTTCTATAGATGTTTAAATTATGCCAAAATCAATAAGTTAAAAAACATAATGTACGACACATTTACTTTCATTATGCAATTTCTTTGTTAGATTACTGTTTGCTTTGTTATGGGTAAGAAAATGTCTTAAGAGCATTAAGTTTAATGTTACAGATGGGTAATGCATGCTTAGCATTTAGTCAGCATTACAGAATTATAATGTGTTATGCATTTCCTATGCGTTTCTCTTCAGGGCTTGTTTACATTAAAGATCCTTGCATGAAAATGTGACTTTATGAGGTTTTCTAACATTAATATGAGCTCCCATAGCCTGCCTATGGTCCCCCAGTAGCTAGAAATGGCGTTAGGTGTAAAACGAGCTCTAGCTATCCTGCTCTGCCTTTGAAAAAATAAAGCTCAGACCTGCTGTTTTAGAAATCTTCCCTGTATGTCGTCATACAGGGACATGTTACCTCCCCTTTCTCTGCTTTGTCCAATGAGCTATGACCGTGCGAGCGGCACGTGTGTGTGTGTGTGTGTGTGAATACACACACTGTAACGCAAGTGTTCACTTCTTTGTTATTTGGATAACCGCTCTGCCGTTGGTGTTATGGCGCATAACACGTTGGACTCTCGTCTCTGGTGTTTCCACAATGAGACTCATAGTGGTGGTTATCTCAGCCATGGTTGAGAAGGAATTGGGGGAGAGGAACTTTGACTCCCTGAAGTACGGGTACCGCGACATGGAGGAGAAAGGGATTGACCGCGATTGTCCGCCGCCAGAGCCCCGCTGCCGAGGCACCAGCGCCGCGGGGCACCACTGTCAGCGGGCAGTGCGCCCCATGGTGGTGGTGCCTCGCGGCAGCGGGCAGCACGCCCCATGGCGGTGGTACTTGGCGGCGGCGCTGCTCCACGGCGGTGGTGCCTTGATGAGGTGGTGCCTCGTGGCAGCGGGCAGTGAGTAGTGGGGCTCCGGCAGGAAACAATCGCGGGCAACAATCCCTTTCTCCTCCATGTCGCGGTGTCTTCAGACTGACGAGGAAGTGGAAGAACCAGAGATGTCAGAGAACCCGACGCAGTCGTTTCGTAATATCGTCTGGAGGCGCACACAGCTTTTTGCCGTTATAATATATATTATATGATATAGATATCTATGTATAATATGATATTATTTAGATATAGAGGACTCCCGCCGGAGCACCCGGAGTGGTCTAGAATATTTACACATTACAAACACGTTTCTAACACAAAGCTTATAATTCATACTTCATACTTCATAATTCATACTTAGTCGAGGGTGCTAGACAATAAAAGGGTAAACAAAGCATTATGGTTTATTTTAGGCTATTTAAAACAGCCAGCTTTTGTTGTGTTCACACAGCATTTTGCACACTTGGAATTCTCTCAATCACTTTTAATAGACATTGGAAACGGTTTTCATTAAACACTTAAAATGTTCCCATACTTGTTGAGCTCATCTTGACTGATTTCCGTGCGCTCATAATGATCTTACAGCATTCAAGATCATTATTTCATGACAATGGCTACAATGGAGTTTAATTCTGAAATGAGCAGGTGACCCCAAACTTTTCAACGGTAGTGTATGTCTTTATATCTACACTTTAAATTCTAAATGATGATATTTAAACTACTTCTCATCCTCATTGGGGCTCCTACAACAGGTTTAAGCAGGTTTAGGTTTTTCAGGCCGGTCAATGATGGTAAACCGATGCCTTGTGTCCGGGTGCCCCAGGGTGGACCACCTGTACGGCTTCTTCGTCCAGTGGTCCCCCGACGTGTATGGCAAGGAGGCTCGGGAGCAGGGCTTCGTGGTGGTGGACGAGATGGACATGGTGGACAACTTCTTCAGCGACCCCGCCTCCTGCAGCTGGGAGGTAAGACACCGCAGCATGAGCCCCCTTTTTGGTTTGGGCCCGGACAGCCGAGACACTGCAACGTCCCGCCCCCTGAATCCACTGTCGAACTGTCACTCAAAATGTCCTCCTTGTAGATGTAGGCGACTTAATATAGAACTAGAGCCTATAGACATATGGCTCTAGGTCTAGGTATGGCTGTAGGCATAAATATATTAACGGAGTCGTGTAGCGAAAGTCATATCAGGATGTCTCTCCTTTGAGGCAGAGCTCGACCGATGTATCGTTTGGTCCTTTTTATCGGCCGATATTGGCCATCGGTATCGGCGTGTTTATCAGGTGATATGAACATTTAAGAAATGTTGTTGATTTATTAACTTGATCACCTCTTTTATAAAACCTACAACCATAGAATACAAGACGATATCTCCTATATTTTGAATTTTTACGCCCTAATATCGGTGTCGGCATCGACCCCTTAAATCCAGTATCCGTCGGGGTACGTCGACCCTTCGGGTCGCGCGGGTCACGTTGTGACCCATGTGTCGAGCGCGTCTTCATCCCTGTGTGAATCCAACTCGGAGAGGGCTTTGTTCTCCCCCAGATCATCACCGTCGACGAGGCCAAGCGCCGGCAGAGCTTCAGCAGCTTCGAGGCGGAGCTGTCGCTGGACGCGCTGCCGCTGCTGGGAGAGAGCAGCGCCCTGCTGCAGGACACACACGTGGAGAAGGTGAGGCCACAGCCGCCCCCCCAGGCCCCTAAAGGGGACCTATCATACCACCAGAGGTGGGCGTGTCCACCTAGATGTGCAGAAGGCTTCTATCGGCTAACCACACTCACACCTGGTGGTATGATAGATCACCCTTTAATGGCGTTTAATTTGTTTTGTATGTTTTTGGGGGCGTTCTTTATAGTTGTTGAGGAAAAATAATTGGAGTTCTCAAAAAGCATTTAAATAGTATTGTGTAGAGTCTGCACGTCGCAATTGTGCCACGTGCTCGGCACCTGGTTCTATGAACATCTTTACTGCTTTGATAGAACAACTTCACCGCTTTGGATAAAAGTGTCTGATAAATGATGTAAAATGTTAAAGGAATTTCCCTTTTATTATACTTGGTGCTTGTGCCGTGTCGCCCTAATTTCTGATGTGGTACTAACAAAGCACATCTTTTCTTATTAATGAAAACGTAAAAACACGACCCCAAGCTCATTAGCGTTCCGCAGACCTGTTAGGCCACACCGTCGTAAGGCAGGCTTTGTTCCCTGCATCCGTTGTGTGTGACCTGTCCCCCCCCCCCCCCTCTGTCTCCTCCAGCTGGCCTGTCGCCTGCCGGCCCGGGTGCAGGGTTACCTCTGGAGGCTGGCCTACAGCTCCCAGAACCACGGCACCAGCCTCAAGACGCTCTACAGAAACCTGTTTGAGGTGGACAGCCCGGTCCTGCTGGTACTGAAGGACATGGACAACCAGGTGAGAGGGAGAGCCAGGAGAAACGCAAGGGATGACCGCGTCGGCCGTTTTTCTTTTATGGTATTTGAGATTAGCGTCGACGGGGTCAGTTGCAAGGAGAAGAAATGGAACATGTTTGAGTTATTTGTAAGATCAGCATCGCCCTACTTCGAGGTGTTACAACATCGTATGCCTCATCGGATGAACCCTTGACTTCTTCTTCCTGATCAATACGTAGATAGAGAAGGCACTTTGTGTAGGGCACATACTTTGGCTGATCAGGAGTTTGAAATATGACCTAATATCGTGGAACTCGCACACACGACACAGTGAAGGGACTAACTCAGGAAACAAAGCTGGCATACTCTCTGATACAAACTGCCTGCAAACTCTGCACCCCGATGACTTGTGCTGTTCTCTGTACCAGATCTTTGGGGCCTTCTCCAGTGATCCCTTCAGAGTGAGCGAACACTACTATGGCACCGGAGAGACGTTCCTCTATAGCTTCTGCCCTGAGATCAAGGTTGGCCCCCCCCCTCCATACATCGTTTCCATGCACACAAAAGATCAGTTTTAAATGATTAATCCGAGAATGATTTGTGTTGCAAAAAGGTTGAGATTATTGTTTTGGTATTCCTCTTTTTAGGTGTACCGCTGGACGGGGGACAACTCTTACTTTGTGAAAGGCAATATTGACTCTCTGCAGTTTGGTGGTGGAGGGTGAGTCTGATTAGAGGGTCAGGTTCCGTTGGGCCAGGTCAGCTCTGTGCATTTAGCCCTTGTCCTGTTCTGCATCAATCCCATCTCGGCAAGCAAACCTCACACGTTTTGTTGATTTGAGTTACCGAGGCAATTGTTTTATATTTTTTCGTTTTCTTCTGCCAGATGTACTTATTATAAGCTGCTTTGGACAGAAGAGTCTGCTAAATGCCCTAAATGTAAATATAATGTTTCTTAACCATGTTCCAAACTGTACTCAGGATTTTGTCTTTTAAAAAAAAAAGAAAAACCGGCAAAGAAACGTTTTTTTAAAAAGAAACCCTGAAACCTGTCAAATAGTGAAGTCCATCCACTATTGGCTGGTCGATTTCAAGTTGGTTTCAACCCTGTTCTCAACCTTTTTATCTTTGCCGAAGACCCCATGTTTAAAGGCCCCCATCGCACCTGATTCCCCACACATCGTTTCACCACACGCTCATCCATATCTACAAACGGGATTGAATATCTATAGCATGTAAAACCCTAATCTGGCTTCAGCCCCATCGGTATCTCCGGTGACCTCTGGGGTTGAGAAACACTGTGTGGGTCTATCCTTCCACAAGCTATCTATTGCCTTTCATCTGTCCCCTCCCCTC